>VCMS01000066.1:203004-293530 GCA_022539475.1 Gracilaria domingensis
GGTAAACAACAAACAGCAAACAACAACAAACAAACAACAAACAACAATAACAACAAACAACAACAACAATAAAGATGAATAGTCGGGTGCAAAAGGAACTAAGATTCCTGGTACCCTAGGGAGTCGGACCCCTGACCCCCGGAGACTCTCCGGGTAAGAAACGACTTCTGCAGTCTACCTCCTCCTGCGTTCTGGAGAAGGTGCGTCGCTCTCTACGAGACTTCCAGAGGATGGTTAATGACCGAAGATATGCCTTCACCAAGTAAAACCCTCTCTGGTCTCTTGCAAGAACTTGCGCGACCCTGAAACTGCAGGTACTATGACAAACCGAGGTACGCTTCTAGCAAGCAAACAATGAAGTTCACAAGCGGCCTGATCCTAAAAAGGAGGTCAGCCTACGACACGTCGCCTCCCCGCACCACCGAAGCAGTACGGATCAAAAGCTCGTTTCAGTTTGCCTTCGCCACAGATCAAGAACCCAACACAAAGTCAGGTCAGCAACAATAAAGGTGGACCACCTCCTGTCCAGTGCAGTACGTCACGGCACCCCGTCCACAAATGCCCCCGCGAAGAATACCAGGTCTTTCGACCGACACCGTTATCTGCCCCTAAGGACCGGTGGGAAACTCGCAAGACGGAACAAATGCTTTGGTTCAAGCCGCCAGACTAACGTCCCCGATTGCTCGGATCAACCGCTCGTCGCACCGAAACTCAAGTGATCACCACACCTGCCGAGCACACACGCAGTGCACGGACTTCAACAGAAACGAATGCTGAGCACAACACACAAGTGCACAGACTTCAACAACACAAGGTCCTCAACCTCTCGGATCAGAACCCACAAAGACAACGTGGGGATCCCAACAATAATAACAGAGGGAGACCAAACGAAGCGGATAGCGATCGACAACACGGGCAACAACGAGCGCCCAAACACAATCACGATAGAAAGTCAACGTCGAACCACCACCAACAAAACGCCCTCAGGGAGGAACGAACGACCGAAAGAAGAAAGTCAACACCGACCAACGATACGGTCAACACACCCGACGCAACGGAGAAGGGAACGAAAGGGAAAACAGCGAAGCGGATGAACGGCGGTGAGGGAGAGCGGCGAGAATCAGCGGCGAGAGGGAACGATAACGGCAGAGGTCAGCGGGGCTGGGCCCATAACCTGATAGAGGTTGAAGCTGAAAGGGAAGGTTGAAGAAGGGATAGGGGAATGAAGGGAAGTTCGCCAGCTCTGGCACGGATTTACTTGGAGGTGCTCGAGTCACCGCTTATATAGAACTACTTTGCGCAACCATCGCACAACTCCAACTCCAAGCAATACCTAAACCACTAGCTAGAGACACCCAATACTACCAATCATCTTCTAACATAACATGGTAACACTGCCACACTATCATGACAGCTTACAACAACAAAGCACAACAACGCACAACAGTGCACAACCGTGCACATCAATTACGTGCCTACACATAACCATGACCATGCACAGATTCACATAGTGCCAACACACTGTAATCCGTACACGCCACCATAACAGTTACGTACAAGCTCACCAACTAACACGTCACCACAAACTCACTCCAAGTCCTACGTCACCAACAATACCACAGTGTAAACCTCTTGACAGCGCATCTACTCTTCACCATAGTGCCAAAGTCACATGAAGCTGTCCTACATGTCCACGTACATACGTGTGTACCCTGTGCATCATGTACAGTATGCCCAGTGTACTAGCTACACACGTGTACCCGGAAACAACCCATTAGCGCCACAACACTTGTACCAACCACAATGCATATGACCATTTGCAGTAGCCAATCACAAGCCCGTTTCACGTTGAGTTTGCGCACAGGCGCATATGCGCTTTTCCAACGGCACCCTCCAAAACAGCCCATGCTCCCCAGCACTTTTGGTTTTCAGTGATAGCGCAGGGTCAACATCCAACACGAGGAAGTGCTCACGCATGTACCGTATCGTCAGGCGATTGGCTGCCGCATGTATCTCTCTGTGGGAACTCGTCCGGACATCTCAAATGCTGTGGCTTAGCTGGCCAAGTATGTTGAGAAGCCAGGAAACACTCACTGGAAGGCGGTCAAGCGTGTTCTTCGCTACCTCAATGGCACCACCACGTTCGGGCTGACGTATGGCTTCAGCACCGATTTGCAACTGCACGGCTATGTGGACTCTGACTGGGCTGGCGACGTTGCCAAGCGCAAGTCCACTAGGGATACTTGTTCATGATGTGCGGTGGTGCTGTGTCGTGGTCGTCTCGTCAACAGGAGATAGTTGCTCTGTCGAGTGCGGAGGCTGAGTACGTGAGCTTGTGCTCTGGCACCAAGGAGGCGATCTGGCTTAGGCGACTTTGGAACGGCATTGGCAGTGTGATTGGCATGGAAGCAGACGGGTCTGTGAAGCTGCTGGTTGACCCAGCTCCCATATATGTTGACAACCAGGGCAGCATTGACCTTGCTCGAAATGGAGTGGTGAACAGGAGAACCAAACACATTGAGATTCGGTTCCACTGCACTCAAGAAGCTCTGCAGGCCAAGTCGATTGCACTGTTCTACTGCCCGACAGATTCCATGGTTGCGTGCATGCTGAATAAGCCGCTTACCCGTGTAAAGCACGAGAGGTTCCGCGAAGCCGGTGGTGTGATCCACATAGAAGTTTGAAGCCAGTGACAGAGGGGGTGTTGGATGTTGACCCTGTTCTGTCACTGAAAACCAAAAGTGCTGGGGAGCATGGGCTGTTTTGGGGGTGCCGTTGGAAATCCGCATATGCGCCTCTGATCAAACTCAACGTGAAACGGACTTCTGATTGGTTACTGCAAATGGTCATATGCATTGTGGTTCATACAAGTGTCGTGGCGCTAATGGATTGTTTCCGGGTACACGTGTGTAGCTAGTACACTGGGCATATTGTACATGATGCACGGGTACACACGTATGTACGTGGACATGTAGGACAGTTTGTGTAACTTGGGCACTATGGTGAAGAGTGATGCGATGTCAAGAGGATTACAGTGTGGTGTTGTTGGTGACGTAGGACTTGGAGTGAGTTTGTGGTGAAGTGTTGTTGGTGAGGTTGTACGTAACTGTTATGATGTGGTGTAGGATTAGAGTGTGTTGGCACTATGTGAATCTGTGCATGGTCATGGTTTTGTGTAGGCACGTAACTTGATGTGCACGGTTGTGCACTGTTGTGCGTTGTTGTGCTTTGTTGTTGTAAGCTGTCATGATAGTGTGGAGTGTTACCATGTTATGTTAGAAGATGATTGGTAGTATTGAGTGTCTCTAGCTAGTGGTTTAGGTATTGCTTGGAGTTGGAGGTTTGCGATGGTTGCGCAAAGTAGTTCTATATAAGCGGTGACTCGAGCACCTCCAAGTAAATTCCGAGCCAGAGCTGGCGAACTTCCCTTCATTCCCCTATCCTTTCTTCCACCTTCCCTTTCAGCTTCAACTTCTATCACACCCTCGATCTGCGGAAGCCTCTTGCAACCACACGAGCCTTGTAACGCACGGTCGGTTCACCAGATGACGATGCCTCATACTTCGCACATATACCCACTTGACGAAATCACGTTGCTGTCTGCTGGCCTTGGCACTAGATCCATGTGTCATGCTCCATCAATGACTCGTACTCACTCTTCATCGCCTTCTTCCAAGCTTCGGAATCAGGACGTGACACTGCGTCACCGTACGACGAAGGAGTATCATCACTGGCTGTAAGGAAAGCACTGCACCACGCCACCACGAGGATGCGTCTTTCTCTGACGTGTGGATCTACGAAGGGGCTGCGTCTCTGTCCCTTCCGGCTCATCTTGTGGAACTGGTGTGGTGTCTTCATCCGTACTGGCATTCGTGGTACTCTCATGAGAAGCTGGTGCAGAAGGGTCATCTTCAGAATGATCGGCGGATGTGTCGGAGGTTGAGGCTTCAGCAGATCTCGACTTGTCAACCAAGTCGATATCCGCATAGTCCTCGTCTTCAGAGTGCTCGTCACTTTCAGTTGCAGAGCAATCGTCAAACCTCACATCTCGTGACACAATCACCTTCTTCTTCTGGCTGTCCCACAACTTGTACCCGTGGGAGCCTGAAGTGTACCCAATGAAGATGGCCTCCACTGCACGCTCTTCCAGCTTCTTCAACTTGTGATCAACCACCTTGTACCAGCAACGGCTACCAAACACACGCAGATTGCTCAGATCAGGCTTCTGTCCATGCCACAGCTCAAACGGCGTCACGTCACTCGGAAGCGCTTTGCAGGTCACTCTGTTGCGCACATACACAGAAACATTCAGAGCCTCAGCCCAAAAGCTTTTTGGCACATTCTTGTGATGCAACATTGACCTGACCAAGTCTATGAGTGTGCGGTTGAACCTCTCGGCAAGCCCGTTCTGCTGTGGATTGTAAGGCACAGTTCGCTGATGCTCAATACTGTACTGCTCAAGCTTTTCGGAGAACCGATTGGACAAGTACTCACCACCATTGTCAGTGCGCAATGCACGCAACACACTCTTGCGAGCGGTGATGGTTAACACTTTCCTGCCCATCTGGTTCTCCACAAATTTGAGCCACTTGATGAACATCCGGAACACCTCATCCTTCGTCTTGAGCATGTACAAGAAGCAGTAGCGGCTGTGGTCATCGATGAATGTGACAAAGTAGTGCGAGCCTCCCAAGGACTTCACGTTCACTGGACCCGATATATCAGAGTGTACCAGGTCCAGTACGTGTTCAGCTCGTTCCCCCCCTTGCTTGGGAGTCGGGGCACGGGTTGCTTTGCCCACTACACAAGAGCCGCACACATCCAGCTTCTGAGCCACATCCACATTCAGACCTGACACAACACCATTTCGAGCCATCTGCTTGATGCCTTCCACATTCACATGAGCCATTCGAGCATGCCAAAGAGACAAGTCTGACACAAGGCACTGTCCGTATCCGTGAACTGATCTGCAGCAGTGCAAAGGTAGTACAGGTCTTTGACGCGGCGCCCGACGGCAACCACTTTTGACCCCTTGTACACACATACCTTTTCTTTGTCAAACACTACCGTGCAGTTCAAATTACAAATCTGCGACACTGACAACAGGTGGTACCGCAAGTTAGGCACGTGCACCACTTGCTTCAGCTTGCACTCACGTTTGGACCCTTCCACAGTCAGATCGAGCTCCACACTTCCGTGACCAACAGACTGCAACTTGGAATCATTGCCGATACTCACACCCGACGACACCTTTGTCTCGTACGTTTGGAACATTGAGTCATCATAAGTCATGTGCGCAGTAGCTCCAGAGTCAACAATCCAGTCACTGTTAGTGGCCTTGTCGGCACCATTCGCAATGAGGCATACAAAGTCAGAATCGCTGCCGCCCGTACCTTGCTCATCGTTGAGCGCGGTATGTACACTTGGGTGAGCAGCATCGATCTGATCCTTGTTAGCCCCATCACGTTGCTTCTTGAAACAGTTCTTCTGGATATGACCCTTTATGCCACAATAGTAACACACAACCGACTTCAATGACTTCCTACGAAACTGGCGTCCCACGAGTGCAGCATCAACACCGGACTCCTCCTTGGCACGATCACTCATACGTTGCTCTTCTTGCAATAGACGGCTCTTCACAAACTCCATAGTGAGTTGGCGATCTCCGATCGTGGTGTCAATTGCAACAATGAGGTGCTCAAAACGATCCGGAAGTCCACATAGAGCAGCCATAGCAATGTCCTCTTCTTCAACGTTGACGTCCATACTCTTGAGGTCGGAGGCCAAGTGCCGAACACGATTGATGAATTGCAACATCTTCTCGTCCTCGCGCATTTTGACAGAGTAGAAAGCACGTCTGGCGTTGATTCGGTTCAGAAGAGTCTTACGTTGAAACACATTGCAAATGGCCTTCCATGCGTCAGCAGCAGTCTCGATGTCTCGAATGTGATCCAAGTGCTCGTCGGCAAGCGTGAGTCCAATGATAGCTCTAGCCCTTTCGTCGCGGATTTGCCACTTTACCAGTTCCTCTTCATCCGTGGGTGCAGAAGTGGTGAGATGGTTCTTGAGGTCTTTCAGTGCAAGTACATACTGAATCTTCTGCTTCCAAGTATGGAAGTTATCCTCACCCAACTTCTCGATCTTGAGCCCACTAAACGAGTCCATGATGTAAGAGAGGAACTGCAGCGAACCAGATAATGCGGTGGCAGACAGGCGGCAATAGCAAACGACAGCGGTAAACAACAACAGCAAACAACAACAACAAACAACAACAAACAACAATAACAACAAACAACAACAACAATAAAGATGAATAGTCGGGTGCAAAAGGAACTAAGATTCCTGGTACCCTAGGGAGTCGGACCCCTGACCCCCGGAGACTCTCCGGGTAAGAAACGACTTCTGCAGTCTACCTCCTTCTGCGTTCTAGGAGAAGGTGCGTCGCTCTCTACGAGACTTCCAGAGGATGGTTAATGACCGAAGATATGCCTTCACCAAGTAAAACCCTCTCTGGTCTCTTGCAAGAACTTGCGCGACCCTGAAACTGCAGGTACTATGACAAACCGAGGTACGCTTCTAGCAAGCAAACAATGAAGTTCACAAGCGGCCTGATCCTAAAAAGGAGGTCAGCCTACGACACGTCGCCTCCCCGCACCACCAGAGCAGTACGGATCAAAAGCTCGTTTCAGTTTGCCTTCGCCACAGATCAAGAACCCAACACAAAGTCAGGTCAGCAACAATAAAGGTGGACCACCTCCTGTCCAGTGCAGTACGTCACGGCACCCCGTCCACAAATGCCCCCGCGAAGAATACCAGGTCTTTCGAGCGACACCGTTATCTGCCCCTAAGGACCGGTGGGAAACTCGCAAGACGGAACAAATGCTTTGGTTCAAGCCGCCAGACTAACGTCTCCGATTGCTCGGATCAACCGCTCGTCGCACCGAAACTCAAGTGATCACCACACCTGCCGAGCACACACGCAGTGCACGGACTTCAACAGAAACGAATGCTGAGCACAACACACAAGTGCACAGACTTCAACAACACAAGGTCCTCAACCTCTCGAATCAGAACCCACAAAGACGACGTGGGGATCCCAACAATAATAACAGAGGGAGACCAAACGAAGCGGATAGCGATCGACAACACGGGCAACAACGAGCGCCCAAACACAATCACGATAGAAAGTCAACGTCGAACCACCACCAACAAAACGCCCTCAGGGAGGAACGTAAGACCGAAAGAAGAAAGTCAACACCGACCAACGATACGGTCAACACACCCGACGCAACGGAGAAGGGAACGAAAGGGAAAACAGCGAAGCGGATGAACGGCGGTGAGGGAGAGCGGCGAGAATCAGCGGCGAGAGGGAACGATAACGGCAGAGGTCAGCGGGGCTGGGCCCATAACCTGTTAGAGGTTGAAGCTGAAAGGGAAGGCTGAAGAAAGAATAGGGGAATGAAGGGAAGTTCGCCAGCTCTGGCTCGGAATTTACTTGGAGGCGCTCGAGTCACCGCTTATATAGAACTACTTTGCGCAACCATCGCATACCTCCAACTCCAAGCAATACCTAAACCACTAGCTAGAGACACTCAATACTACCAATCATCTTCTAACATAACATGGTAACACTTCCACACTATCATGACAGCTTACAACAACTAAGCACAACAACGCACAACACTGCACAACGGTGCACATCAAGTTACGTGCCTACACATAACCATGACCATGCACAGATTCACATAGTGCCAACACACTGTAATCCGTACCTGCCACCATAACAGTTACGTACAAGCTCACCAACTAACACGTCACCACAAACTCACTCTAAGTCCTACGTCACCAACAATACCACAGTGTAAACCTCTTGACAGCGCATCTACTCTTCACCATAGTGCCAAAGTCACATCAAGCTGTCCTACATGTCCACGTACATACGTGTGTACCCTGTGCATCATGTACAGCATGCCCAGTGTATTAGCTACACACGTGTACCCCGGAAACAACCCATTAGCGCCACAACACTTGTACCAACCACAATGCATATGACCATTTGCAGTAGCCAATCAGAAGCCCGTTTCACGTTGAGTTTGCTCAGAGGCGCATATGCGCTTTTCCAACGGCACCCTCCAAAACAGCCCATGCTCCCCAGCACTTTTGGTTTTCAGTGACAGCACAGGGTCAACATCCAACAATACAAGCTGTGACTCAAGCACCTCCAAGTAAATTCCGAGCCAGAGCTGACGAACGTCCCTTGCATTCCCCCATCTTTCCTCATGTCAACTTTCCGATCCCAGCTATAACCTCTAACACCAAGCGAGAGCTGTACTTGACTCAGTCAGCGTACACGAACAAGGTCCTGGAGCCATTTGGCATGCAGCTGTCGAAACCCGTTGACACTCCTATAGAGTGCGGTGTGGACTTGTCTGTTGAGGAGGAAGTGCTTACGCATGTACCGTATCGTCAGGCGATTGGCTGCCGCATGTATCTCTCTGTGGGAACTCGTCCGGACATCTCAAATGCTGTGGCTTAGCTGGCCAAGTATGTTGAGAAGCCAGGAAACACTCACTGGAAGGCGGTCAAGCGTGTTCTTCGCTACCTCAATGGCACCACCACGTTCGGGCTGACGTATGGCTTCAGCACCGATTTGCAACTGCACGGCTATGTGGACTCTGACTGGGCTGGCGACGTTGCCAAGCGCAAGTCCACTAGCGGATACTTGTTCATGATGTGCGGTGGTGCTGTGTCGTGGTCGTCTCGTCAACAGGAGATAGTTGCTCTGTCGAGTGCGGAGGCTGAGTACGTGAGCTTGTGCTCTGGCACCAAGGAGGCGATCTGGCTTAGGCGACTTTGGAACGGCATTGGCAGTGTGATTGGCATGGAAGCAGACGGGTCTGTGAAGCTGCTGGTTGACCCAGCTCCCATATATGTTGACAACCAGGGCAGCATTGACCTTGCTCGAAATGGAGTGGTGAACAGGAGAACCAAACACATTGAGATTCGGTTCCACTGCACTCAAGAAGCTCTGCAGGCCAAGTCGATTGCACTGTTCTACTGCCCGACGGATTCCATGGTTGCGTGCATGCTGAATAAGCCGCTTACCCGTGTAAAGCACGAGAGGTTCCGCGAAGCCGGTGGTGTGATCCACATAGAAGTTTGAAGCCAGTGACAGAGGGGGTGTTGGATGTTGACCCTGTTCTGTCACTGAAAACCAAAAGTGCTGGGGAGCATGGGCTGTTTTGGGGGGTGCCGTTGGAAATCCGCATATGCGCCTCTGATCAAACTCAACGTGAAACGGACTTCTGATTGGTTACTGCAAATGGTCATATGCATTGTGGTTCATACAAGTGTCGTGGCGCTAATGGATTGTTTCCGGGTACACGTGTGTAGCTAGTACACTGGGCATATTGTACATGATGCACGGGGTACACACGTATGTACGTGGACATGTAGGACAGTTTGGTGTAACTTGGGCACTATGGTGAAGAGTTGATGCGATGTCAAGAGGATTACAGTGTGGTGTTGTTGGTGACGTAGGACTTGGAGTGAGTTTGTGGTGAAGTGTTGTTGGTGAGGTTGTACGTAACTGTTATGATGTGGTGTAGGGATTACAGTGTGTTGGCACTATGTGAATCTGTGCATGGTCATGGTTATGTGTAGGCACGTAACTTGATGTGCACGGTTGTGCACTGTTGTGCGTTGTTGTGCTTTGTTGTTGTAAGCTGTCATGATAGTGTGGGAGTGTTACCATGTTATGTTAGAAGATGATTGGTAGTATTGAGTGTCTCTAGCTAGTGGTTTAGGTATTGCTTGGAGTTGGAGGTTTGCGATGGTTGCGCAAAGTAGTTTTATATAAGCGGTGACTCGAGTACCTCCAAGTAAATTCCGAGCCAGAGCTGGCGAACTTCCCTTCATTCCCCCCATCCTTTCTCTCAACCTTTCTTTTCCAGCTATAACCTCCATCAAAAGCTCCGGGAGGTAAGTAGAACAGGTTCATTCACGAAGGTAATCCAGTCCCGAGCGATATGAAGGACTCAACTGAGCATTCAACTGAGCATTTACATGCAGGGTACCTTGGTGTGAGTCTGATGCAGCTGAGGGTGACGGGGGCCTGGGATTGGTTGTGAGACGTTTAAAGTACGTATTTAGAATTTTCTCACGGAAACAGGTCGAAAAGTGGATTGCGTGAGATGCAATACCAATCTCTCTCACGCCGCCCGTGGATTGCTCCGCCGCACCTTTGCACTTTATGTGATCATTGTACGGCGGAAGTAGGTGTCGCTATGGTTGTCCGACTCGACATCTGAGGTGGTGGGCGCGGTGCGCAAAGCTCCGGGAGGTACGTAGGACAGGTTCATTGACGAAGGTAATCACGTCTCGAGCGATATGAAGGACTCAACTGAACATTTACGTGCAGTGTACCCCGGTGTGAGTCTGATGTAGCTGAGGGTGACGGGGGCCTGGGATTGGTTGTGAGACGTTTAAAGTGCGTATTTAGAACTTTCTCACGGGAACAGGTCGAAAAGTGGATTGCGTGGGATGCAATACCAATCTCCCCCACTCCGCGTGTGCATTGCTCGGCATCACCTCACTTTATGTGATCATTGTACGGCGGAAGTAGGTGTCGCTATGGTTGTTCGACTCGACATCTGGGGTGGTGGGCGGGGTGCGCAAAGCTCCGGGGTACATTAATCCCGTTGGAGGCCCGTTATCGCTCGTCAACAATTTTAGAACTCGGAATGTTGGTCCGGTCCCTTCATATAACGCAGAATTCTTAGCCCGGGATACCCAAGACCCTCCGCGACCGGTAGAGCTCCGCAAAGCTCAAAAGGCTCTCTACACGCGTCTTTGTCGCACATGAATTCTTTCTGGGAACATAGATTCCATTTAAGGCCCGATATCAGTCTTCGACGTTTTCAGAATTCGGAATATAGATGTGGTCTCTTCGAAATTCGTAGACCTCCTAGCCCCCCACATCCAGGATCCTTCGTAGCCGGTAGCGCTTTGGCGAGTCCCAAAGGCTCTCTACACGCCTCTTCGTCGCACATGAATTCTTTCTGGGTATATGGATCCGATTTAAAGCCCGATATCGGTCCTCAACGCTTTCAGAATTCCGAATATAGATGTGGTCCCTTTGAAATTCGTAGACCTCCTAGCCCCCCACATCCAGGCTGCTTCGGGGCCGGTAGAGCTTTGGCGAGCTCCAAAGGCTCTCTAGACCCGTCTTTGTCGCACATGAATTCTTTCTGGGAATACAGATTCCATTTAAGGCCCGATATCGGTCTTTAACGCTTTCAGAATTCGGAATATAGATGTGGTTTCTTCGAAATTCGTAGACCTCCTAGCCCCCCACATCCATGCTCCTCCGTGGCCGGTAGCGCTTTGGCGAGCTCCAAAGGCTCTCTACACGCCTCTTTGTCGCACATGAATTCTTTCTGGGTATATGGATCCGATTTAAAGCATGATATCGGTCTTCAACGCTTTTAGAACTCGGAATGTGTGGTCTCTTTATATATCGCCGACTTTCTAGGCTGGGACATCCAAGACCCTCCGGGTGCGTTAGAGCTCCGGCGAGCTCCAAAAGCTTTCTATCTATGTCGTTGTCGCACATGAATTCTTTCTGGGTACATTGATCCCATTGGAGGCCCGATATCGCTCGTCAACAATTTTAGAACTCGGAATGTAGGTGTGGTTCCTTTATATACCGCAGACCTTCTATGCTGGCCCATCCAAGCCCCTCCGGCGGCGTTGGAGCTTCGGCGAGCTCCGAAAGCTCTCTACACATGTTTAGTGCTACTCTCTGATATTATTGCAGTAATATTGCAGAAAAGTTCTTATATTGCAATATTTATTGCTCAAAAATTAGTTTGATAGCCAATATGGGATATTGCGTTTTGAAGAGCAATATATTACAATATTTTGAGGAGCTCCGCGCGATTGGGACGCGAAGAATCTGGGAACGGACGAAGAAAAAAGGGAAAAACTAAAGGAAATAATGTTACGCAAACCAAGAGAAGTAGTTTGCAAACCACTACGCAGAAACATCTAGGGCTGTGTTGCAATTAATTGCTTTTGCAATATACTGCAATATGCAATAATTATTGCACATTGCAAGTAGTTTGACCTAATGCATCAGGGGTGTAACCCAATATATTGCTTTTGCAATATATTGCAATATGCAATACAAATTTTATAATGCAAGGTACTTGACAATTGCAACTCGTATTGCAGTTTTATGATATATTGCTATACGTATTGGGCTAAATTTTGTATTGCATTCGTTATTGCATTATGTACAGATTCACTACGGCAAGATCATCTGCAGGATGATTCTAAAGGATTTGATAGTATGGCATGCAAAGAAAATTGGGCAGCTCACCGCGCCTGATCTACATGTCTAAGATGAGCCCCCAGGAGCCTCCCTGTAGGTTAGGAAATAGAAACTTGCGTGGAAAAATTGCATATGCAAAAATTAGCACGTTGTTAAACATAGAACTGTGAAGGGAATCCTTATACACTGCAGTAATAAGTCTGCGGTATTAAGAAAGCTGTTGACGATTTACAATATAAGACCTATCATCTTTGAGATGAGAGGGTACCTGGTAACCCGTCAACAACCTCTGTTTTGGAAGAAAGTTTTCACTCTTATTTCCATTCCCACCTGTTGTATTCTCTCCAGCCATGTTCCTGTTTGGACCGTGTTACAGACTATCGAAAGTTTTGGTATTGATTGTCATCGTGTAGAATTGCTGTAATTTGGATGCCACTCTCGTAAACAGAATTATGGGGAGCGCATTGCCTGCTATGTTAAATATTGTAAATATAATGCAAGTCAATGGGGCTATCATTGCAATTTATATTGCTGAAAAAGAACATTATTCATATTGTATTGAGTATTGCGAACTGTCTGCAGTATTTTGCAATATAATTGATTACAGCTCTGATTGCAATACATACTGCAGTTTTATCTCATATTGGGGCTCATATTGCAGAACGATATGATATTGCTGGATTTATTGCATTTTGATAATAGATGCTGCACTGAATTCAGTTCTAACCATAACATACTAATCTGCCGTTCAATGTAAATATCGCGTCAACGTGAAAGCTTTTTAAGCTTTTGTTGCGTTACAGATTTTAAATCCGAATGACTGCGTGCTTCTCTCTTAAAACCACGATTGTAGTTGACTCTTAATAGCTTTGATGCCAACCTTTTGCATTCTGGTCATTACCTAACCACCAAACAAACGTGAAAAAGCTTCTGTCAAGTACTTAAACGAAGGTTTCAACAACAAAAAGGTAACATAATCATTATAGGATGAGTAGCATCTAGCTAGTGTTCTTATCCGAATAAATCAATTCGTTTATTTGGCTCCCGATTCCGATTGAAACCGTTTCAGTTGGAGAAAAAAATACCGTTTTAGTTCGAAAAGTCCACCTATTGCACCCATATTTGTTAGAGGAGTATCTCTGATACGTCTCAACTGGACTGTCTCCGAATAATATACCCAGATACAGTCCAGCCATCTTCTATCCCATGTTCTGGCGTTACAATGTGACCCGATGCGCGAACTCCCTCTCTGCCCGGAGGATTCCGCGTGACGGGTAGGAAAGCGACGGAGTATCTGCCAAGCTCTGGTGCTCCTGAACTGGAAGTCTTGAAGCTGTTGCTGTGAACGACGCCCGCATAGCGACTGTGGTGTAGGTAACGGCCAACGCGGAGTCAACTGAGAATCGATTATGTATATTACCCATTTGTTTTTGTTTGTCCTACATTTTTTTCTTACCGTTAACGATTATATTCGAAGTTATTTAGAGTTTTGTTTGACGTTAACTGCTCATTACGCGTATCAACATAGAGTGTTCGTAAATATTATGCGTCCGGTTCGACCCGTACTCAACGCCCTACAACAGGAAAAGAAGAAGAAAACGATGGCTCGGGCCATCTTTCACTTATTAAAACATAATACGGTGCTAGAGCTTCTAATGGAGGTCCAAAGCATAGTTGAAAGCAAAAATCAGTATGTTGAAGTTAGTATCTATTAGAAAAGTAAACGTGAGTTAGGAACTTACCATTTGCCAGAGGATTTAGGCTGCGGGGAAGGCGACGACGGTAACGGCGGCGACGGTAGCGGCGGCGAAGAAGACGAATTAGGAGCGGAAGGCTCACCGCGACGCTTCTTGCCGAGGATGGCATTCATTTTGGCAGATGCCAGTTTCAGCGCTTGTTTGCCGCCTTCCGTCTCGGCGAAATGTTGGAATCGTTTGCTCCAGCTGGACATTTTGGGTGCGTGTGCCTCAAGCAGGCGCTGCAGTACCAAAGGTAGGCGAGATCTTGTCCTTATATCTAGCAACGATAGCTTGCTGCGAGTTTATTTAGCGCAAATTCGCTCTCATTCAGAGCGGGAATAGCCTGCTTGCCGCGTGACAGCCACTGCAGCCACTGCAGCCACAGCGCGCAAATGCGCTCAATGGGCCCAGCCAAGAATGAGCCATGCTCAAAGTTCAAAACTTCGAACTGTGGGTATGCGTGAGCAGTATGTAACAATGTATGCATTGCGCAGTGACATCTTTAATTGTTAAGCTGACGCGTGGCGCAACGTATCACTGATAGAAGCCGCCGAAGAACAGCTCAGCACCGTAATCAGAAAAACTTTTACTCCAGAAGTCACAAACCCCACATACATCATGAGCATGACTCACGATGTATATCATTGAGAGAGAGAGAGAGAGACCCTGTATGCCATCATTGCTTTTATAATCTTGCGTGTCTCTCTATATTCGTAGTGGAGTTTGTTCTATGCGCGTGTGTGTGACCTGTTCTACATTGTGTACACGAATTTCTTCTACTCTGGAATTGGCGGTCGCCGCTATACGATTTGTGGCCCGTCAAACTGTACACGTGACAGGTGTACGTGTCTACACTGCTGCGTTGTGCCCAACGCAGCGGGAATACAGAATATAGTTTAAAAATGCTTTATTGTAGTTAATCCTATCTTAGGTTTAGTTAGTTTTCTACGCAGAATCTACCTTGCGTGTGGCCAGGAGGCGCCGCACTACAAGTAGGGCGACATGAGATTGTCTACTTAAGTGGCAGAGAGCGCTCCGACGCTGACCACCCGACCTCATCGGCTGTCAATTGCCAAATTCGTGGTCACCCACGGGAGGCGCCTGCGCTTGCGCAAGTACACGTGCATTCCACGCTGTGTACTGCGTTGCGTAGGCGCTCCCTGTGGCGGCATATGCGCTTAAAGTATCTACGACCTACGCCTCTTATAGGCTAGTACGGTAGATACAACGCATCCATTGGCCAAGCCAACCGCACCGTCGATTCTCGCCTGGAATTGAAGGTGCGGTTGTGCATAAAAGGGCCGGAGCAGTCGCCTCCGACTCAACTCCGGCCGGACCACTTCCCCTTCGACGACCTCCTCCCACCCCCACTCCTAATCTCTTTCCCCCTTTGACGTCTCAACCTTCTTCTCACCCCATCCCCAACCTCTCTCACTCTCCCCCTTTGGCGGCTTGGTCTCACCGCCCACAACGTTCCCTGCTACTCACACAGCCCCTCCTCTGGGCTCGTCTCGTGTGAGTCGGCAAAGCGTCCGCACTACCCTACGTTGGGTTAGCCTTGTGCGGGCGTGCCTCTCTCTCCCGAAGTCCGTTCTTCCTGGTTCCCCGTCTCTCCGTCTTCTCCGTGGTGGTTCCCTTTGTTGTCGTTGTTCTCGCTATCGTTGTTTCCCGTTTCTACGCGCCACGTTTGTCTTTGTTGTTGCTTCCCTTCGTTCCTTCGTCGTTGTGCGGGCCTCCCCTGCCTGCATCTGTTCCCTCGCTTCTCTTGTCGTCCTTGGACTCTGTTTTCGCTGGTTCTTTCGCTTCCGTTCCTCACATAGTGTTGCTTTGCACCTGTTGTTGCTAAACGCACTGTGTGATACGGCGTAAGGTTCCCATTAACCTACGGCCCTGAGGCAATCGTTCAAGAGTAAGTTGTTCTCAGCTGCTCTTTTGGCATTTTGTGTGACTACTAACTTCTTGTTTGTTTTACATCATGTGCCAACGTCTTTCGTCTCATCCAGCGAGTATTCGTCCGTGGTTGACCCGGACGAGCGTCTAGAAGAAGTCCACGATCCCTTTCGGCAGATAAAGAAGTCGGCTGTGCAGCCTCTTGACGGGCCACGCGAGCGCCATATCTTTCGCATAGCCACTCAGAAGGAGAACCGCCGTCGTAACCCTCCGCCTCGTAAGCGAATCTTCAAACGCTGTCGTATCTGTGACATCAAGGTCCAGAGCCAGCGTCAGCTTGAAGTACATCAAGCCGGCCGTCGCCATCGCAGAGCTTTGCGCCGTGCAAACTACACCGAGCTGGACATCCACTGCAATGTTTGCGACATCCGGTTCTCTGAGGCCCACGATCTGCGCCTCTACTACAGGAGCCGCCGTCATCGTGTGACACTTAGAAAGAAGAAAAATACTATCTTTTAGAGCACAGGGCTCTCTTCTCATTGTCCGGTTGTGACACATTTCTATTCATATCTTATTACATATATTATCCTTGTTTGTTCTTCCTTATCTTTTTGTCCATCGTTTGGTATCCCTCTTCTGTTCTTGTGTTCGTGCTTTTGTTGTTTGGCTCCTGCCGCACTCTATCTACGTAAGCTTATGTTTGGCTAGTGCTTCCTCGTCCGATTGGACTGGTACTCTACGAGAGCAAACTTTATTTTTATTGTTTTTGCCCGCTTTGGCTGTAACCGCCGACGCCATCACCAAAATGGCGTTTTCACGATTCATTCATGCTCTACACGCAATGCGTGTAGAACATGAATGAATCGATCACATAAATGTGATCTTGTCTACATTGCGCACACCAATTTCTTCTACTCTGGAATTGGCGGTCGCCGATTTATGATTCATTCAACTTGATAAAAAAGCACATCTTTCTTCTCTACTCTCTCCTTCTCTATGCCGATCAAACTTTCTCTCTCCCAGCTCTGGGTCTTTCAGCGACCTCTCTGTCTTTTGCAAATATGCGCCTGAGAAATCACACAGTTGAGCCACACCGCTCCTTCCCTCCGGCTCCGGAGCCGGAGCCGTCTCCCGCCACCAAAGCCTCGGCTCCGGAGCCGGAGCAGTCTCTCATCGTCGAAGCCCAGCGTCCGGAGCCTGAGGCGTCCACCGCCATCGACGCCTCGGCTCCAGAGCCGGAGCCGTTCTTTGCGATCGAGGCGCCCACTCTGGATCAGGAGCCGTCAGAAGCAACCAATTCTGCTTCAGAAGTGGAATTAATGTCAATGCATTCCTCTTCGTCTTCTGCCTCTTCGGCTTTTGCCTCTTCGGCTTCTGCCTCTTCGGCTTCTGCCTCTTCGGCTTTTGCCTCTTCGGCTTCGGTAGCACACTCTTTACTATTTCGGACGTCGGTTGAGACAAATGTTGACTCATTGGCTCAGACTATTGGCTCCGAGTACGATTCAGATTCTCGTTCTCTATCTGTCGCGTTTGACAGAGCAGGTAACTTGCGCGGATCGACATCTCTCCCTTTCCCCAGCAACTTGCAGTCATTCATACAACCGATTAGTTATCGGAAGGTGAAGGTGTGGTCTTATAAGGAGGAAGACATTGCCACAGAATGCCCTGGTCCAGACGACGAATGCAAGGAGCTCATTCGCGCCGGTAGATATGCAGCCTACGCACATGCCGCATCCGCGATCTATATTCATTGTGGGACTAGTTATGACGGACGTGGCGGCTGGAAGAACAGATCAGGGCTTGTCAAACACACGAGGACCTTTTGCTGCCAACTAGCACGTGAGGCCACTCTTTAGTTGCTCGTGAATAGAGCGAGAAGGTCATGGAAGGAGAGGGCGAGAGCAGTACTACTGCGTTTTACTATTGGCACGAAGGCTAACTGTTTTACGAAAGAGCTTCTCGCTCCGGGAAACAGAAAGCTTCCTATCAAGCTCTAGACTCGGTCAGATCATTACATCTCCCAAATCTGAGACAAAAAGTAAGCAAACGTGGTGGATGCCTTTTGCACCACAGACTTCCTGCTTTTCTCCGTGTTTAAGTAACATCTATGAAATGCGACGCAGTTAAACAGCAGTTTAATCGCAATTGTTAGGTTGTAGGTTTCCCTCATGTCTTCGATGGAGCCGTACTCTTTCCACAATTCAAAGTAGAATTCAAGATCTTCCTCACTGGCATTACAAAGATCTGCAAACATGTAAGCGTCACGAAAAGGGTACGATATACAAGCTGAAGCCAGATTAATAAGCCGGAGTTCATGGGAGTCAGAAACAATGATACTGACGGGGTTTAAATCACCATGGACCAGAGTTAAAGGCATGCCGGATTCCGAGATCAGACCACAGACACAATCAGCATAATCAAGAAATGTAGCCTTCAGAGAGGAAAGACCAACCGGTGCCTCTCCTTCCATTTTCTTCCTCTCCTCCAAGCATAACGTCATCCAGTCATCGTCTGAGAGCAGTTGTTTCACTTTGTTTCGCACAAAGTACACGTCAATTTTTTCAAGTTTATGATGCTGCAGTTCGCTGAGTTTACATATCGAGCTTCTTTGTACGTTTTCCAATTCGGTGAGGATCAGACGAAAAAGGCTCGGGGCTTTGAAGATGGAGCACCTGTCCACACGGTCAATTGTCTGCCCGTGGTCCTCCATGAGCAACCATTTCCGCTCTCTATTCACACTCCAAAGGTTGGGAAACATGTCTGGCATTACTGTCGAAAGGACTTTAGTAGCTCTCACTTCATCCACGACAGTATTAGGCCCGACTTCCTTGAAGTATACTCGAGGTCCCTCGCCTGTATTAGCTCGCAATACGCACACCTCAGATTTTCTCGTCAGTTGTACTACCTCTGACGGGTTTAGTCCGTAGCGCTTGCACTCGCGGCAGATCCATACTACAGCCTCCTTGAACCAACCATGATTTGAGTACGGATACATATGAGGAGTATCCTGGGAAAACTCGTTTCTCTCGTAGTCCTGAAGAAAGCAATCTACGTCGGGCATATCAGGACGAACAGTGACGCGTGTAACTTCCTCTCTTTTTATCCAAACGAAGCCTGGAGGCGTCTTAAAGCTGTTGAAGTCTACCATCTCAAATATTAGGACACGGGTGTCGGATTCGTCTTGCACGACCTCAGCAAAACGGGCGCCGCCTTTTGTTTTTGCAGTCTCTGAGAAACGGGTATCACCCTCTGTCTCCTCAGCTCTGGCAGTGGTATACTCGCACTCGGCTCTGATTAAAAACAATTGGCATTTATTGTTAAGAAGTGCTTCAGCCTTACCACACAACTCCGTTTCATTACCGGAGCTAATGCCCTGGTGGGTTATCTCTGGTAGGAAAATGTTGCCAGCGACATTACGGGCGAGAATTCCTTCGCCCCGAGGGTGCTTAATGACGACGTAAAAGAAGGGAAGCATAGCGGGGTGATCACAGGCAGACTGGTAAATTCCCAAAAGAAACCGTGAGCTTCATTCATTGTCGAGGTCAGCAAGACGCTCGCAAACGAGAGACTCTGGGCAGTCAAGGAATCTTACGCGCAAACGGTTTTGCTCGCGCAGTACAGCTGTACGCTGTACCAATGGTAATGCATAACTAGTGGGAAGCGGAGCTACAGATCATCGGTAGACTTGGCGCGCGATGACTGGGGGGATCTTGTCTGTAAGATCTCTCTGCAGTAATGGAGGAGCTCCCGCAAAACGTTTCCGAAATACAGTGGGTCTGGGTGGCGTTTCTACGACCCGTGCGGAGCGTATATTCTCCGGGGCACCGGGAGCGAACTGCTTCACAGTTCAGCACAGAACAAAGAATCTTCACCTTGCTTTCCTGGGCGATTTGTTATGTCACGAGTTTAAAAGTTTCTCGCGGGCTCATATGGAGATTCCTCATCTACTCGTACATTTGCCATGCGCTCATGGCGCACCAGGCACTGCAGAAGACATGGAGTTCGTGAGTTCTGTGGAGGAGGCCCACCAACGTGATGAGCGCAGTTCTTGTTTAGCATATCGGAAGTATTCCCGAAAGATGTCAACAGAATGTTCCTCGTGTAACCGCTCTTTCGGTTCATCGGCTCAGTTGAAAAGACATAGACAGACAGTAAGCAACCACTTTTAATCCTACTTAAACCGATGACGATGCGTTAGCAGAAGAAGCCGTCAAAACTAACATGCGGACTTTGTGTTACTGTTTTCTGCAACGTTAGGTACACCAAGGATTGAAACCGCATAAATGTCAGATTTGCGGCAAGAATTTTGGACAGATTTGTTCTCTCCGTCGTCATCGCGATATGATGCACAAATGTAGTGTTTGCGGCAAGTGCTTCACACATCTCCGTCTTCATATGGAAGCGGTTCATCAGATTCATGACGCAAAATTGCGACAGTTCTGTTTGCATTTTGGATGTCTCCGCTCTTTTGCGAGTACTTCCGCACGTCTTGCGCATGAGGTTCGTTCGTCTTTCTCATATCTCGTTTTTCATTTCTTCTCCATTACTGACCCTTCGCTCTTTGCTCCAGGTCACTGCACACCGGGTGCTCGATGACAGTTCACAAGATAGGGGTGTGTGTACTTGTGGACGGTGTCATTGTGTCTGTTGTACGTACATGCGCTGTAGTTTACCCTCTTCATTACTCGGTGAGACTCAGGACTGCAGTTTCTGCCAGAGTGCAGTGACGCCGCTAGCGGGAGACGAACCAACTTCTCTGAGAGAAGTCAATCTGTCGCCATAAGCTTATCATTTGTGCGAGTACGTTTTTGTCAGTTGAGGCTGCAAACCCACGGGTACGACTAATTAGCGAACGTGCATAAACCGAGGGAGGAAAGTAATGTCGGAGAAGATTACCACTGCTGATGTCTTTACTATTGACAACATCAATTGTACGATTATGATCCTACTTCTGCAGGGTATCACGGGCTGCTGTCGAAGCCCGAGTGTATCCTGTAAGCGATGAATTGTACATAACGCGGGAAAACTGTCTCTGATAAGTTCTCAGACTGTCTCTGATCCGTTTGCAACTTCAAGGTTCGGTCAAACGGCCCGGATCAGAGGCTCCATTATCTCTTTAAAGCGCCTCCAACACATAGCGGTTCAGCTACTTATTAACCTTCGTCGCATCTGCACTTCTCTGGTATGGATCGTGTAGACGGTGAAGCAAATCGTCGTCGATCGCGGCAGAAGTCTTTGCCGCGGCGTATGGAAGCAGCAAGAAGTGGCGGACCTGCGGCAACAGGGAGCAGCGCACCTGCGCCAACAGGAAGTAGCGCACCTGCGCCAACAAGAAGTAGCGCACCTGCGGCAACAGGAAGTAGCGCCCCCGCGGCAACAGGAAGTAGCTTACCTGGACCATCACCTCTTGAAGTGCAGCGTGTTCGCCGCAGAGGCACACGCGCCATCATGGAGATTCGGAAGTATCAAAGAAGCGTGAACTTGCTCATAAAGCCTCTCCCGTTCTCTCGACTCGTGAAAGAGATAACGCAGAAATACCATCACGCTCTGAGGTACGTCTGGTCCACTACATTTGCGCTTTCGTTCGCATTCCAAAGGCGATGGACTATGTTTACTGCTAACACCGTTCGTCCTTCTTGCTACCGTTTATAAAGACGGCGCAAAGAAGCTTTAGAGGCGCTCCAAGTATCCGCCGAAGCATACATGGTCCTGCTAATGGAGAAGGCGAACTTGTGTGCGATTCACGCCAAGAGGGTGACCCTCACACCCCGAGATATCCACCTCGTATGACGAGTCCGAGGCATCGAAACTGATCCGGCCAGCCAATTATGATGTCCACGGTTCACGAGAGAGAGATTTTTGCTCGCCGTAGTCGCTCCCATCATCGCATATGTCACCCTACTGGGCTCAAGTTTACACTTTCGTTTCAGGTGCTCGAAGTTTGCAGCGTTGGCAACGTATACGTTTCCAAGATCCAGCTGGCACTTCGGGCAGCTCACAGATCGCAACGAGCAGCCAAAATCAAAAGCACTCCGGGAGATCTCCGTTGGCCCGTAAATTTTGAGATCGACGCCAGAACCTGAACGGAATAAACCATAATTGCCATCAACCGCGCAGAGATTCTTATCATTTCCCAGAATGCTCTTGTATCCAAAGCATTTGATTTCATATTGATAACTGAAAGAGCAGTTCTCGAACACCAGTCCCGCGACTCGTTCATCATTCTTGAAACTGTGTGGAGAGCTTGTGGATGAATTATCATATTCTCCAATTCCAGACGGCGCGAATTTCTTCTCAAAAGGAGCGTGATCATTGCAAAAGGGGACGAAGCATTGTTCCAGTGAAAGTCCTCCTTCGGCGCTGATGCATTCGTAGTGAAGCACGCGGGCGCATCCATCAGCGCTGCAGTGTATCGTAGCGCCGCCTTGCGAACAGTACGAGCATACATTATGACGGCGAGGATACGAACCGTACAAGCTCAAAACAGCTCCTGTTCGCAGGTTGATAACAACTTCAGGAGCCCAAGATCCACATTCAAAATGAACATAGAGGCATCGCACACCTCGTTTATCAGCGAAAGAACCCATGAGAGTGTCTGTTGTCAATTTAGGTCCCACAATATTCGTGGGACAGAAGCAGCATTCAGCTGTGGACCCAGTCAAGGGATACGGGCCTTTCCATATATTCTCTACAGTGGCCGTGAACGACAGCCAGTTTCCCATTCTCCACTCACGACACATGAAAAGCGGCGCTTTGGCTTCATATGTTGACCAACTCATTTCACGACGTGAACGGAATGGGCCAGGAGATGCCCACCATCCATCCCCTACCGGGACCTTGCGAAATGGAATCCACCACTCCGGACGATTCTCGGGTTTCCAGGATGCTTTTGAATGACCCTGAGACTCGCGGACGACAGTCTCTAGCTCTCGAAATAAATCTTTCGCAGCCATGATGGCTGGCTCGAGAGTAAACTGATGACACTTTACCTACCCTTTCACGTTCTGTGATGAAAATCGCGCCGGCGGGCATCAAACCGTAGGCCGTGGAGTATCCCTGATACGTCTCAACTGGATTGTCTCCGAAGAATATACCCAGATACAGCCCAGCCATCTTTTATCCCATCTTCTGGCGTTACAACGTGACCGGATGCGCGAACTCCCTCTCTGCCCGGAGGATTCCGCGTGACGTGTAGGAAAGCGACGGCGTATCTGCCAAGCTCTGGTGCTCCTGAACTGGAAGTCTTGAAGCTGTTGCTGTGAACGACGCCCGCATAGCGACTGTGGTTTAGGTAACGGCCAACGCGGAGTCAACTGAGAATCGAATAGCGCACTTTGCACGTAAAGCGAACACATTCAGGGCTGCATGCCAACGTCCTGAGCCATCTACCAATCATTCAGCATGAATACGCGTGTCTAGAGCCTGTGCTCCAAAAAGACGCTGTGGTTGCGATGGAGAGTTGAGCAGTGCCGGTAGGACTTGCAATACCTGTGGTGAGGCCATGGCTTGGACAAGGTAGCGGTCAGCTTCTGTGACGCGCTGGTCTCCTCGGTGTAGAATCGAAAGGGCATTCAGAAAGTATTCCATCGTGATTGGGACGATGGGGTCGCCATTTCACTGCATCGTTGTCGCACAGCAATCGATTGAGGGGCTTATTGGAGTCGCATGTCGACAGCACTCGTTTGGGGCGAAAAGAGAGACACATTGAGGGCATCGAACGACTCCGAGTGGACCGCAAGATACACACCGCACCGCATACAATCCAAGTGCTCCGTCTCGTGAATGCCAAGATATCGAAACGCGGTTGCGACGGTGGAGAGCGCGACTGAAGGGACGGCTGCGGGCGGCGCACCATTGACGATGGGCGCATTGGGGTCGGTGGTGGTGGTGGTCATAAAGACCATTGAGAAGTCGTAATGCATGACATTGTGTGGGACGGGGGGAGAACAAAAGAGGTGTGTGGCGAGCGAGCGGGAAGTGGCGGGTGCGCGGGTGCAGACGATGTGTGCAGGAGGCACGGAAGAAGAACGGACCTCAGATCGGAACGAAACACAATAAGAAAGCGAGGGCGAGCGAGCTTCTTCACGTCCCGCACGCTGTGTGCGCTTTGCAAAGCGCACGCTGTGCGCGCTTTGCACCTGGCACCTCGTTTGTGCCGCGCACGCTTGGCTGCACGAGCGCCGCAGCGCATCCACGTCGCACGCGCTGTGCGCGCTGTACACACCCGCACGTCGCGTTGGCGCGCCGCAGCGCTGCACACGTCAAGCGCGACGCTGGCGGCGTGTACGCATATGCGCGCGAGCCGCGGACACATACTGTGCATGTGCACATAACCAGCTGCATCAAGGACGGCGCGAGGAGTTCTGCGCCTGACGGCGCCGTACGGCCAGTTCCAGCGCAGCAAGCGAACCAGCGCTCACGAGTCAATTTGTGAATGTGGCACTAGTGCTCTACACAACTTTTGTCACGCCCTTTACACCTTGTGGGAACAGAACTGGCACCCAATATACCATTCCAATGAATACAAAGGTGAACACTGTGACAAACCAATGGCACCTCAGAACGCCAGCAAGTTTTGGGTTTTGAACCTCGGAGACTTCGAGTACATCATGCGAGTCAAGCGTCAGAAGCTGAGGCAACCTGATTCGTGGCGAAGAACTACAAAAAATCAGCAACGGAATGGTAGAACGCTATCGATAACCAGGATTGATAAGTAGAGGTACGTTGTTCACGTGCTTTGACTGACGTCAGAGGTGCCGCGATACTGCGTGCGTATCGATGAAGTAGTGTAGAAGTGTGGTCGATAAGTTGATGCTACCGCTACCCAGTCGCTGCAGCGCACTTCACGAGCAAGATTCTCAATGCTTGATCCTTCCTTGAGCTCAAAAATGTGAGGACAGCGGTTGTTTCGATGGCTTCTACGCACACTGCTCGTAGATCATCTGATATGGTTATATAATAGATATTACCGAAGTTCAGTGCCCACAGGTAGAATCAGAGCAGCGGGATCACAATCGCAGTCCACCATAACGCCATCGAACGGCTCCCTTCCGCGCGCCCGCCGATGCTGCCAGTGTGGCTTCCGTCGTCTGCATTTTGGGAGGGATATGACGGTACCACGAAGGTGGACAGGTGCACCATCCCGCGGCAGGAAATCCCACCACTGCACTGTTCGGTCCTCCCCCACCGCTGGCCAACGCGTACACGTGTGCGAGCGTGATTGGGGCCAGAGACAATGGCAAACAGTCAAAACCGACGCAAAGACACCAACGCAGAAAACCGGTGACCATGCTCGCCATTCAAATTGCAATTACTTTCAATTTATACAGCCATGTGACAATTGTCTTGACACGCACACTTTACGAGCCACTTACCCCTGAATGACAGTGGACTGGAGTGCTACATGGCAGACAGTGTGAAGACGCAGTTCTCAATAGCAGCCAACGGCAAGCCGCACAAGGCGTGGCCTGGGTGGTGTGAAAGGGAGCAGGGCGAGAAGTTGTTGGCCATGTGCAGCGACAGCCTGAAAATCAGCGCAAAGCAACTGACAAACTTCGAGCCGGATTGGGGCCGCTCAGCGCGAGCATCCGACATGGCGCGTACGGTGGTCTACACGATGGCGCGCAACGTGAGCATGGTGGTGCCGTCGGGCAGACGGCTGCGCAGGACGGAGGTGCAGCTGAGCGTGTTGGTGATCGGCGGATTGGAGCTGACGCTGGTGGCACTGCTGACGGCGGCGCTCGCGTGCCGGTGGAGCTGACACTGGCACGGCTTGCAGCAGCCCAACAGCGTGGGCGGGCTGTTCGCGTGCTGTTCGCGTGCTGGGCGCGTGCTGGGCGCGTGCTGGGCGCGTGCCGCCGGCGCGCGCCGATTCAAACCGGAATTCAGCCCTTTTCGCTCCAAGCGCGTCTTGCGAGACGTATGATACGTGTCCACCGTGCCGTAGTTGCACTTTTGAATCAACTACTTTAGTTTAATTACACTTACTCTGTTTACTCTCGGCGTGCTCTGTACTTGTAGCTGCTTTGTCGCCAATGGGGGTGCTGATGACGCTCGTGGTGCACGGCACGACGGGCGCTACGTGGCCGCTATGCTCATCAGCGAGCTCGATCTGCGCGCGCACCACATCCATCTCCGCTGCAAGTCACTCTACCCCGCCACGCAGCGCGTTTCACACCGGGCGCCACAGCACTCGTAGCACAAGCAACACGAGCAGCATCGCGGCCACAGCAACCGCGCAAGCGCGCGCGCGGCCGCCCACGCCGCCCGTAGCTAGCTCGCGCAGCGTATTGAAGACGGCGGACGAGCCGGCGTCGAAACGGCGGTCGAGCGAGGTGAGGAACGGGTTGTGCTCGGACAAGGTTTGGTCGACGGTGAGCGCGACGTGCCGGATGGACGACGCCGTGCCGCGGAGCGAGTCGAGCGCCGTTTGGTTGGCGTGCTCCTGCGACTCGCTGGCTTGTGGCGGCGCGCGTGCGTGCGAGGGGCTCCCGAAGAGGAGCGTGCGCGACGAGAGGGTGGGCGTGGATGACGGCAAAAGGAGGGCGATCGCCAAAAACCCCGCCTTCCACATCTTCGCCACAACTTCCTTCACTGACAGCTACCTCTGTATTTCTTGACTGCTTCGTGACTATCTACGACACCAACCCATATACGCGTCAGTGTATGCTTCCATTTTGACTCTTTCTTGTTTACCGCCATTATCTCATCTTTCCTTTTTCTGTTATTCATTTGTACGGCAATGCGACCCTCTTAATATGTTCATCTTCTAGGACAGGTTTGCAAGTCTGCGGTCACGTTAGCCTCATTTCTTGATGAGGTGCAAGAAGAGTAAGTATTGAAAGAAGCGTGCAGGGGTTTATGTCCATTGGTTTCTGAAAGTACAAAAAGCGACAGAATTCAGGCTACTCTTGAGGTGCACGTCGTTCCGAGACTAGTCAAGTCGGTCTCGTACTATCTACCAAGTCCCGTCCAGTACCTACTTCAGTTCAGTTCGTCGCAATGCAAGTTCTGGGAAACGTCGCCTGCTGTGATGACCAGCAGACACAAGTGGTTATTGACAGCGGCGCTCTGCGGAGTTCGTGTGCCCTACTTTTTGTGCATGGTGGTGTCTGCGACACGCGCATAACGCGTGTGTCACGCGTGCGCAACGCGGGCAGAACGCGTGCAGGATGACGCGCACTAAACTGGGTGGCTGTGGGCCTGCGACACGCCTTTTGCCAAAATGATTTTCGAAAATGATTTTCCAGCACGACGTTAGTCACTTTGTTTGAGAAGGTAACGTTCCGTCAGTAAATCGAAACGGTCAACTTTTGCCTGACTCTGGGGTAAAGAAACATGCATATCTCCGTACCTTCTCACCCTTACGCGTTCGTATTCCGTCAGACGACGTCAAACACGCTAGTTAGCAAGCTCACTGACTTTCACGTCAATTGAAAGTGAGTCTGCGCTTCTACGTGATCAACACTCACCATGGAAAACAGCATAGTTCCCGAGAAACACAAAAACGGAATTTATTGCAAATCAACAATTGAGCGAGCTCCCCATTCAAGTAAATGCCTCTCGCTTGCTGACGATCCTCACAAGCTCTATTCAAACCTATTCTGCTCACCATGCGTAGCTCGCCATTGCAGCAGCATGAGAAGCGCGGAGCATACGAGCCATTCGTCTTCCTCTCCTGTTAGCCTTTAACCTCCAAAAGAGAACACGTCTCCGTGGCGCTATTGCGACCAAGGGCTGCAGCTCAGAAGCAGTCTCTTCTTCTGTCACTCCCCTCAACTGCTGCGTGCGCAAGCGTATGATACTGCGACGATAATCTCTTCTCTCTTCTAGTCGCTTGCGCAGATTTGCTCGCCGAGGAGCCAGCTTAACCAAATGACGAACGTCCGCCGGGGTTTCCGTGTCTCGGTCACGACGCAATTTCATTTTCGTCTTTTCACAACTCTTTGTCTTCTTTTGCTCCTTCGCAACCGTCTTGGCTTTTTTCGCCGCTGCCTTGGCGGCTGCTCGAAAATCGCACTTTTTGAGAGCCTCAATGATCGCGTTGTCTGTTAAGTGGGATCCTCGTTTGGTGCTGATCTTGATGGTACCTTGCTCTTCAATAACTGCTCCGGCTAGCAGTGATCGCTTCTTCGAATTAAAGGATGTCATGGGTTCATCGAGTGAAACTTGTACCGGAACGATCTGGTCATTGTGAAACGTCAACGTACGAAGCGGGTCTATGCTAGCTTTTTCACAATCCTGGCACCAAGCGCCGGTCTTCGTGAAACCGGAAATGATATTCTTTCTCGTAAATGCTTGCTCATATGCATTAGAGATGCAATCGGACACATCGAACACATCGAACACATCCAATTTTGCCACCGTACGTGCACGAGAATGAAGTTCCTTCTGCAGATAAGACTTAAACGGCGAAAAGATTCCAACATCCAACGGTTGTAGGACATGCTAAGTGTGCGAGGGGAGCCCATCGACGACAAATTTGCCTTCCTTCAGGGCAAAGAGAGAGTTGTACTGAACGTGGCTTTTATATCCGTCAAATACCAGCAGAAGCTTCCCGTATTTGTTCCGCAGCTCCGCGGTCTCCTCGATGAAGTGCTTGACCCAGTCAAAGAAAACTTCTTTGTCCACTCCCGCTGGGTCACGATGGTACACGTACGAGTCCGGTAAGTACTTGTGTACCGTTTCATATTTTCCATTGACGCGACGAAACCGTGCATTCGTGCCAGGGAATATTACTACGGGTTTAAACTTCTGACCCGCAGCATTGACGACACCCATCACAGTCACATGGTCCAATGACCCTTTGGTTGCCAGATTTGTTTGTACTAGACGCATGTTACGTGGTCCGATTCCCCTGCGGCGAGAACGACCGGCTACTCGGACAAAGCTAACGCCACTCTCGTCTATATTAAAGACCTGTTCAGCGCTCTTAATATTATAGCGTTGCATCAGGGCATTAAGACGGGAAATGTGCTCAGCCACTTTTTCCTGTGTGACCGCAAGAATGTGCTTATCCTCAATAATCTGAACGGCTTTGATCTCAACATCAGGATGTCGTTTGACAAAGTTTGTCACCGATGATAGAGATGGAATTCCGTTCCGCAGTTTTAAGTTTTTCTTTCTGTATTGAGGCATCAGTTGACTTAAATGGCCAACGAGTTGAGCGACACTCTCGCGGTCGAGGGGGGTTTTGTTGAGTGCGTATTCCTTTATTGCCTCGCAAATAAGCCTTTCTTCGTCTCTATCCAATATCTGCTGTCTTCCTCGAGTTGGAAGACTCTCAAGATGAACATCTTCAGGTCCAGATGGTTGGGCCTCAGGCATGCGTTCAGTCCACCAGGTGAAGGCGCGAAAAAGGCGTGATTTAGAAAGAGAATATCGTTTGCTGACGTCAGTAAGTGATGCATCAGGATCGTTGTAAACACCCCAGATTGCGTTCTGCAATGTTTCGTTGTCATTCATGACGTGATGACGACAATGATAGCTGATCAGAATGACGTACCTTGTGGATGCACACAGCTTGCTTTAAAGGCGAATTGCTTGCGTCGTAGAGCTCAGCAGCACCAGAACGCACTGGCTATTGTTGTGTTTGTGTTTGTTCTCGTTTTTGCCGCGCAAATGTTTGACGGTGAAGAACATGAAAACGCTCTAGAGAAGATAGAGTTCGTTTGTTTCTGTTCTGAGCTCAGATTTGGCGCGAAATGTGCGCTGAAGGGGTCAATTTGCTATTTCGATTTATTGACATCGTTTCAATATATTGACGGGACGTTACAGTACGTTAGTCACTTTGTTTGAGAAGGTACATGGTATGTTACATCATGTCAATATGACGTCGTGCTGGATACGCTCGTGAGGCAGCTCGAGCTCGTTTCGATACGCACACGAGCTCGGGCGCAAACGATTTGTCAGCATTGTGCTAGTTAAGTGAAATCTGTACCCGCCTTCAGGCGCGAGATCAGCGAGCTCACACGCCGAGCTCCAAACAGTTTGCGAGCATGGCAACAAAGACGGATCACTGCTTGCCTCTGACTCCGTGGAGGAGTCAGAGACACTCTTACAGCGTTGTCGCGTAAACCTGCGCCTGCATGCGCATGACGTCATCATCACTGACTCTCCTCTTCTTTCGTGGGCACACCGCGTGCGCCCGTCGCGGCTCTAATTTCTGCGCGCCGACAGCGCGCTCCTAACATCCATTGAGGCATGTACGTGTACACTTATTGGATGTTAACGAAGGCGATGCGTGTAAGCTTACACTTAAGCCTCGCGACTCTTTTCTCAAGTCCAGACTTGCTAGACGGTATCGTACCGAACTTTGGGACATTCATCGAATTGTCAGCGACCATAATCGTCGCGTGGAGGAAGATGCCGCCAATTTCACAGACCATCACGTCGAGACGGACAACGTAAGAGTTCTTTGCATGAGAATCTCATTCGAATTCCTAACTGCCATGCAGCCACCGTGGCTTCGTGACGCTGCGATCATGACTTAGTGTCGAAACAAACAGAGCGGTAACACACTTCTTGCTCATCTTGATCATCATTATCATCATCGTAAAGCTACTCCACACCAGCGAGCATACTATGTCGTTAGTGGGCCCCACCGCCACGTTGCGAGCGGGAGGGCGCATGCATGCCATCATGCCCATGATGGGCTCCACTTTCTTCGCCACGTGCTCCCAGCGAAGCGAAAGCCACTACTGCCGTATGTACTTTATGAAATGTTCTTGCCCTTCGCCGCGGGACACTCGCTCTCAAACGCAGCACGCGTGTGTATTCCGTTGCACCACCCTTCCTTATCATTCCTCGCCTCGGCACATGATCATACATTACCTTGCCTTGCCTACCGCCAGCGACTGGCTTTTCGCTCGCAAACCCAATTCGTCCTGAAACGTACCCCCGCTCGCCACGGCCTTTCAGGTACCCTACCCATCCCATCTTCGCGCCATTCGTCGGCACATTCTTCGGCACTATGATACCCAATCGCCGTTCATGTCCCCGGCGCACCGTTGCTGTATCACAGAGTAACTCAAGCGTTGATGCGTCCAGCTCAATCACGCCTGCTCAAAGTGTCACTGTCGTCCAGGACCTGCTGTACGCGTGCTTTTCATCTGTTGCTTACAATCGTAACTTGTTCTCTACAGAAGTACGTTCCACAGATCAATCAACTCATTTGCTTCAATTCGTAGTCGCTGACCGACACATCGCGTTCCTACCGCTCTTTCCTGATGCTAAAAGAACTTCACTGAGGCCCGAATCGAACGCACTGACTTTTACAAACTGAAGGAGGATTGTACCAGTGACGCAGCGCGGTATAGAAGATGGTTACACGAAGGTGTGCACGATGCTCTTGTTGGGAAGTATCTGTCGGCTGTTCGAATAGAGATTCATACGCAGCCAAGTGGGCTACGTATGAATGCTGGAAACGCAAAGAACAACACTGCGCGCTCAAGTGCCAAACTTCTCGAATGTTATGCGTTCCACGTTACATATTTGGGCGATGAATCTTTGTTGGATCTCTTTGCCAACAATGACAATGAGATCAGCAAAATTAGTGTCCAGAAAGCCTGTTGCTAAACACTGGGTACACTTGAGAAAATTACGCCGGATATGAAAGGATTACCGTCCACGTGCATACTAAGCGTCAAAGTAAGTCATCATCATTCTTCCTTCTGTTGTTTCGAAACGGACCTCAGCTTCTGACTCATGCTCGTACTCAGCTTCAATTCACGGAAAACACACCTGATGATTATGAGCCGCCTTTGTTCAAAACAGCTGACGAGAATGCTTGGTTTGTGGGCGAGACAATCGATTTGGTTGCCGGTGACGTCACGACACCTTTTCATAATGTCAAAATGCATGTTCACGTACGAGGAACGGAGAACCGTCTGACGAAACTTCATGGTTAACTGAGCCTTAGAAGAATCAGCCCTTTGAGAAGGAATCTTTTGAAAAAAGCTCGCAAACCTCCTCTAATAGAAATTATTTTATTTAATTCTATTTTTGTTTGTTAAATTGCAGAAATAAAACCTTTGATCCTTGGTCTCTGCTATATTTATATATTTTTATCGTTTCTGTCGTGTCACACAAGGGAATTGCAGGAATCCAGCAAAATAGAAAACATTTTTTCTTTGAAGACTTCGTTTCTTTGAAAGCAACTTTTGGACAAAGTAAAATGCAACACTACGTAAAACTAAGTATTTAAAACCAAACATATCAATAGTATGTTCGAAAAGAAGTATAGCACTGCAATAATCATTTTATGCTTTGAGTGACAGAGTGTGCAGATCTCTTTTAAGGATTGGACACAGGAAACAGTTTTGCACCACTTTGAAGAGAAACTTGTACAACATTACCAACTGCAAATAAACATGTCAAATGTCTAAGCCGATTGTGACGATACCTGTGATCAAGTATATTAGACTTCTTAAAATATCAATTTAACGCCTCGTCCCTTGCTCTCAATCTTTGATGCACATTTGCCTAATGATTTGAAACATCAGTATTTTTAAAACATCGACAATTACCGTATCCGTTATCTGTGACAACCTTTTCTCCGGCTTCAAGCCTCTCCTTCACGTTACCGCCAAATATTTGAATGTCTGGAAACGATCCACAAGGATACTCCTCATTGACCCACACAATAAACCCGTTATCCACTCTAAGTCCAATTTCGTACCGTAAACCTGCTCCGCCGAAATTTATGGGAGTACCATATTTTAGAAAACGGAGAAGGTTCGTTAATGAGACAGTCGGTGCAGTCCACGGAACTAAAACAGAAATAGAATTATTTAGAATACAACCTATTCTGTAGCTTAATCTGCATTCACATTTTCAAAATTATTCAAAAATATGTGTAAACGTATAAGAGTTTTACGTACAACTTTCAGTTGGGATAAAAATCTCACAAACACCCAAGACCATTTTGAAAATGTCTTGTCTTCTAAACAAGTAATAACGGTATTGACTGCCTCAGGGTTGTATTGTTCGAGAAAAAGAAGCGCGCAAAGAAGATGTTTGGGCGATGATTCATCTGGCAGACACGCACGCAGTTTGTTCCATAGAAGAGAACGAACGTAGTAATCAGTTCCGAATAAACAAATAAATGGCCTGCTTGACTTGATACTTCTTCGTCGTTTCCTAATGCTCGGTAGAGCAAAGAACACATTGCGAAAAGTAGACCCATTAGCTGGTTAGCCTTTCATTGACCTTTGTCGATGTCTTTCTTGGTAGGAATGGTTAATGTTGGCACTTAAATATTGTACTCCTCTTGTTGATACAACATTCTTTCTGACAGAGACTTGAATTTGCTTCACTTACGTGCTTCTTGAGAGCCAAGCAGTATCAAATATTGCACGAGAATAATTGTTGCGTCAACATTTTGCTGAACGCAGAGGACAACTGTAAATAGTACATATCATTGTCTTACAAGAGGAAAGACTACTTTGAATTTTTTTAATTTTAGATAAAAGCACTTCAGGTACTTTCAAGCTTTGGTTTCGCTCTTGAACTTACGGAATTGCCATAGATTCTTATTTTGCAATGAAAGGCTTCTGAACACATCACAATGTACTACATGATAACTTACCTATAAAACCCATTTTGTGTCGTCCGAGTGTTCCTTGTACGCCAAAACGGTGCGAATATCACTACGAGCATTAATTGCGTACACTCTTTTCTTTGCATGAAAGAAGAAAAAACTGATGTCTGGAAACCCATTTCAAATACTCGGGAGCTACAACATTGTTAAATATGAGAAGTTTTAAATACTTTACTACATGTATGAACAAAAATCTTCTTTCGAAGTGAGAATTCTTCTTATATTCAATATTACTTGTACACCAAAACCATGTGCCATTACAACCACAAACGAAAGAGAATAGGGCGCATCTATATTTTGCATAGAAAAAGCTACAGATACCCATCAAAATGCATCAACGGAAAGTGTGTCATGGTGTGTGATGACTTCGTAATGTATCACAACATTGTAAGGAAAAGCTCTGTAAGTTGAATGTTTTACACACGTAAGAGTAGTAAGATATTCTTATTGTGTATAAATCCCTCACAGTCTCCGACTATCTCAGCATTTATACATATTTCATGGCCGTATAGGTGTGGTCTGCTCATAATCCGTAGAACTCTTAGCCCCCGACATCCAAGCCCTTCCGTGGCCATTAACGCTGCAGCGAGATCCAACGGCTCTCTACGGGCGTCTTTGTCTCACATGAATTCTTTCTGGGTACCTAGATCCCTTGTCAACGCTGCTTGGCACTCGGAATATAGATGTGGTCTCCTCGTAATTAGTGAAACTCCTAGCTGCATACATCCAAGACCTTCGGGAGCCAGTAACGCTCCAACGGGATTCATCGGCTCTCTACGGGCGTCCCTATCTCCCATGAATTCTTTCTGGATACATAGATCCCTTGTCAACGCTGTTTAGGACTCGGAATATAGGTGGGGTCTCCTTATAATTAGTAGAACTCCTGGCGGCATACATCCAAGCCTTTCCGGAGCCCGTAACGCTTCTGCGAGATTCAACGGCTCTCTACGGGCGTCCTTGTCTCACATGAATTCTTTTGGGGTACATAGATTTCTTGTCAACGCTGTTTGGGACTCCGAATATAAATGTGGTCTCTTCATAATTCGTAGATCGCCTAGCCCCATACATCCAAACCCTCTCGAGGCCATTAGCGCTCCAACGAGATCCAACGGCTCTCAACGGGCGGCCTTGTTTCTCATGAATTCTTTCTGGGTACATTGATTCCTTGTCAACGCTATTTGGGATTCGGAATATAGGTTTGGTCTCCTCATAATTAATAGAACTCCTGGCGGCATACAGCCAAGCCCCTCCGCAGCCCGTAACGCTCCCGCGAGATTCCGCGGCTCTTCACGGGCGTCCATGTCTCTCATGAATTCTTTCTGGGGACATAGATCCCTTGTCAACGCTGTTTAGGTCTCGGAATATAGGTGAGGACTCCTCATAATTAGTAGAACTCCTGGCGGCATACATCTAAGCCTCTCCGCAGCCCGAAACGCTCCCGCGAGATTCAACGGCTCTCCACGGGCGTCAATGTCTCTCACGAATTTTTTCTGGGTACATAGATCGCTTGTCAACGCTGTTTGGGACTCGGAATATAGGTGAAAAGTACGTGTGTTGAGGGCCTGTGGAGCTATCTGGAGTTCTACTCGCCTCGGTGGGTCTTCGATGTTGGCGGCTAGCAACGCTACGATTTATGGACTAACGAGACGTGTCTTCCGAACTCTGGACACTATGTACGACCTATATCGGACTTTCAATGTGATCAATGTACTCGGAATGAATTCATGTGACAAAAGAAGGCGTGTTGAGGGCCTGTGGAGTTTGCTGCAGTTTTATTGTGGGCTTGGATGTCGGCCGCTAGGAACGCTACGATTTATGGACAGACGAGACGTGTCTTCCTAGCTCTTGACACCATGTACGACCTATATCGGACTTTTATTTTTATCAATGTACTAGTAATGAATTCCTATATTATTGCAATCCTAAGAACTAGTGCAGTCTTGAAATTTATTAAAACTTTGCACTCCTAGAGGGCGAGCTAGTAATTTTTCCCATGGCGGAAAGAACCAAATCGCCCTCCGCGCAGTTGCGATATTTCCACTCATGCATGTACTAGGCCTCGTGAACCCACCGGGAGAAGATGTGTGAGGTCTCGCCTATAGTTGAGGTCTCCCAACAACCAGAATACGTGATCCGCCTGATGTAGGGGATTAGGGCGTCATCTTTTGTTCAGATTTGGGAACCTGTGAAGTACGTAAATTCATAAACGATAGTAAAGTGTGCAATAATGTTTTTAACCCCAAAACAGAAATATTAAGAACTGCTGAATTGAGAATTATAACGAGCTATTCTTGGTCAATTAATGCAATAGGCATTGAAAGACTTGAAACTGCATGTCATGAAAAACGACACTGAAGATAGTTACTTTAAAAAGTAAAGCAATCCTAAAACTCCGAGTTCAATTCTAGTATGAGTGTTTTCGTCGTTGAAACGGATCCAACCAAATGTAGCTGCTCCGTGGCGGCTTTCGGGTTCGCGTGCGTCAATGGATCGAACGGTTCGAAGTTGCATCTCGGCCGTCGAAGGAGACTAAACTCTCCTTAGTGATTGCAATTTGTACATACTTCGCATCTTAAAGAAGGGCACGCCAGAAAAGGGCGGCGTCGAGAGAAGAGCACTATTTTGCTTCGACTTGAACGACGGGATGTGCTCACGTGCTCTTATTTTGTTGGCGTTGCCTTAGCCGCAATATATTCTGGAGGGAAGGGGGTTTAATAAAAATGGTGGAATGGAATACCAGCACATTAGACATTGCCAAATTTAAATTATAACATCGCAAAAGGACCAACCCCAACGACATATTGATCAGCATTATTTTCGAGGGCAAACCAATATTTTTCTTGACCTTTCCTTAGTATAGATATTTTGAGATCATCTTCATCAGAAAAATATAGGCGAGGTGTCGTAGAAGGATCCTCAGAAATACAGTGCTCCTCAAACAGAACATGAAGCTTGTCCAGGACATCCAAGAAAACACGGCGCTCTTTTAAAGAAGAAAGACTCTTTATAAACGTGATCAGCGCATCCGTCTTCTTGTGAAACAATGAATAGTAGATTATCGAAGATCCTGGCATAGATGCGCTGCATATTTTCATTTTGTCCGCGATCAACTCTCTTTAGGTTGGTTAGTGTTGTTGTGGAAAAAAATAGTAAAAGCAATAACGTACCCATTTAAAGTTTCAATAATAAGTTTAAAACTCGATACGTGGCCTGCTGCGGGGGAAAACAAAACGGTTGGGTTTGCTTCACTGTCCATAGAGGTTAACATAATGTCATTATATTTTTCCATAGCATGAAGTTCCTTCACCACAATTTTCAGCTTTAGAAAGAGAACAAAAATTTGTTCATTTTCCGAGAGATTTGTAAATACTGGTAAAGCAGATGGCACATTACAAAGCGGTTGAAGTCGGCAAGGTATGGTGGTAGAAGATGAGTGAAGTCACAAAAGAATGAGGTCGTCCGCCTATATATGCCGATTTCGATTCGGGAGAGCTAGCTCAGATAAGTAAAACTAGTTCAGGGTACCAAACCACCTGGATTAATATATATGAAACCAAATTATTACAGTGAGATCTAAGCAGATCAGTCTGCAAAAAATATTTCATACGAAAGGCCTAGAAAACAATCAGTGGTGTAAGTGGATTCCCTTCAGCAGTCGAATTTGCTCCCGAATTAATTATAGAGCGTCAAACTAGTTTTCTAACATATAGAAAACATAAGATGCAGCAGTGGAAGCAACAAATTAAAGGGTAGCCTTACATGTGCAGTAAAACATATAATTATAAATTATGAAACACGGACCTTTGCATTATTGATTATATTGATGACGTATGTAAAAGTAACATGCAACCAAAAGGTTAAGTATATGTAGAAAAGCCTGCATATTAATTGACACAAGTCTGACTGGTACGCATATTGTTCGTCGTCGTTAGATGCGTGTTGTTGTATCCAAATGCGCCACCTACAAAGGGCTCGTTTTAAGAACAGGAGGAGTACCCACACTTCTAGTAAATGAGCTGGTAGTTGATATTTTGCAAAGAGAAGGGTAGGAACGCAATGCGTTCTCAAAATGCCGTGCGAAAATAACATGAGAAGCAAACTATTAATTCTATAATATGTCAACCACATTTTGAAAGGGACACGCATGCAAAATTGTGCTTTTAAAAATCATAAGAATGTAGAGTTCAATATAAAGCAACAGTACTTTCACAATCTGGAAATAAGCAGTGGAAGGAAACACAAGAGGTTGTCAGCATGACGCTCCAAAGTTTGAGCAAAGTTGTACTGGAAGCCATAAGTTGTGGTACATAACGCCAATGGCGAACTTATGCAGCGACTAATGTCGGAAAGGCCTTGGTATAAAGTGTAATTTACAAAGTGCGCAATGAACACAGAAGGAGCTGGCGTAAATTGCTCTAAGCAGCAACATGACATTATAAGACCGTGTTCAGATGAAGCACAGGGCAGAAGTTTTTTCGGACACGAGCACAAAATAGAGGTTGTTTATGGCTGCATGTAAGCCAGCTACTCGTCGAAACTTTCGTTCACACAGTGTAAATTTGTTAGACAAGAGGCGGAAGGAATCTGCGTAAAGATTGTTGTTTATGAAGTTATATATGTATAATATCATTATCCAGCAAAAGGATTGCTTCTATAAATTCAGTTTCTACTAATTGTAGATTGCGTGATACTTTCACTCGAATTTGTTCACTGAATGAAGACTCTTTCAGCCTTAAAACCCGGCTGATGCGACTTCTCTAGCTCAGAAACCTGTTCATTATGTTGATCCAGGATATCTACATCCATCCCAAATGGAGATCAATGAAGCAAACGAAGTTCTAAAGTCTTTTTCTATTATCGCCCATACCAAAGTACGGCTATCAATTTGTGTGTTGTGTCAAACCGGATTGGGAAGACAGGAAGAACACATTGTTCACCATTTTCGAAAAGAACCCCACAAACTTGGGACAGAGACTTGTCGTCGCATAAGTGAGGCTCTCAAAACAGTTTGGTGTGACGTTTTTGATGAAAATCTTCAAAGCTTGTACTTGCAAACTAAACCGCCGCGGACGTCGAGGAGATTATTACCAAAGCTAGAAGGATTACCAGAAATTGATCTCTTCGGTTGTGACCAGTGTCCTTATTTTACTCCCTCTAAACAAAATGTACGAAGTCATATACGGTCAAATCACCCCGAAACATCCAACAATTTGATTTGCAACATTAAGGGGGCATCTTTCAAAGGTCAAACGTTTTTCAAAAAATGTGACTTAAGATTATACTACCCTACAAGTAATAATGGAGAAAGTAACAGTTGTGAAATAAGTCTGGATCACACTGTACCCCCTGCCGCAAATTGTGAAACGGAACTAGAAATGGCCCAGTTTGTAACTATAACCCGTTTCGACAAAAAGTTACGAAATATGGGCATAACCTACTAATATCTTCGTTATGGAATCAATGATTTTAGATGCGTTTGGCCATGTAAGGGAATCAATGGACACTTACGCCGGGCTTTGATTCCAGGCAGTATAGAGCGAATGTTTGATTTTAACCTACTGTACGGATGCTGTTTGAATCAAAAGAAATTTCCAATTTTTTGGTCCTGTAAGTAGGGGCCACGGCGCTCCGGTTGATTTGGCTGGAATCAATGATTAATGATTCAGAGCTCCAGAACCATTGAATGTGAGCTCTCCCGTTATTTCTTCGCCTTGAAATCGCACAAGCGTTTACGCTATGGAATCAAATATAATGTAGGGGCTTTGAATCGGTGGCAGAACCGGTGGTTGCCTCTTACGTTCAGCTGACAAGCCAGAATCATGTTACAAGTAGTGCAATCCATGATTGTTAGTGTCAAGAACTTACGTTACTTTAATATTTGACGGAGGATGCCGAAAGCAGTTCAAGCTACCTATATGACATAAACTACAAAGTAAATGTTTAGCCACTTTTGCTGCTGCCTTGGTGAACTATGTCGCTTTGCCATGTGTGGCAACCACTCTGAATCTTTATTGCAATGATTTTTTGCTATTTGTCGACGATCATGTCGAAACACTCCAGTCAACTGAGCTGGGACATTGTCTGAGACCAAAGCCATTTCCCCACAGCTGTCTTTCAGAATGGAGGAAAGTTTCCTCCATTTCAAAATGATCATTAATCACAAGGATGCTCTCTTGATCTTTGTTACACTTGGCCTTGACTTTGCATTATGTTTCCGTTAATACTCAATCGCATTTGGAACGAACCGTTGTCCACCAAGAACTGAGAATGAGCAGATTTGGGGTGTCACTCGTTTTCCTACTCATCCACTGTGCCATAAACAAGTCTTCTTGGGAAGATGGAGTGTTCCACTCAGGTTTTCAATCGACCCCTAACGCTGCGCAGTCAGGTCATCGAAAAGATCTTCTACCACCTTTTTTCTCAATGCTTTGCTTTTGCGCCAGAGACACCATCCTAGAGTTCGCAGAATCTCAAGCTTACAAGAATTCTCGAAACCCATTTCCTCCGAATGTACCCTGTGACCCTTACTGTAGCCCATTCCACACCGAAAACATGTTCCGTTTGCAGGCTTCATCTTGTTCGGACATGATCTACATCCGTGATCAGCCGAGTGGCATTGAAAGCAACGACGAGCCTTCCAGGAACAGTAAGAATGGTCGACTAGACGGACATACTTTCCAGTAGATATGAAGCAGGGGAGGCACATCATATCAAACTCTGTGGCAATTGATACACACTGCATGATGTTGTGGGACAATGACATTGCAATGGCACTTGGTTGAGAAACGATCTCAGAGATACGTGCGCTCTGAGATTCTGATAGAATCACAATAGGAAGTGGTAGCTTCTCAAGACTTCTCTCAACTTTCTTCGAAGCCTCCATAGATGAACAAAAATATGGAGAGTGTTTTTCTTGTGACAGGTCTGCGTTGCAGAGTTTCAGACATACAACACAGTTGCGAGAAAGACCATCAAACATGCACATTCCAGGTGACGTTCCATCCATTAAACCATAAAGCCAGTTCTTTCTGCAGAGTGTGGTGTTCTCCATCCAGTTTCTCATATCCAACCATTCTACTAGATTCCGATGACTTTCTTGCGAACGTGTTTCCTCATCAATCTTTTGCAGTTGACCTTGAAAACGATCCGCCAAAAGAGGGGAGTAAAGCACAATACAACGACCCTGTTGTCCATCTTTCCCAGCCCTGCCTGCCTCCTGAGCGTAGTCTTTCAAGGAGGTCGAACCACCGACATGCAATCATTACTGATCTAGAAGAGTGTTCTTGGGTTCGTGCCCATTTGGGGGTGCGCCAAACTTCATACATTTTTTCTGTAGTTCTCGAATCCATTGCAGCGTGGTATTGAAGTACACTAACCTTTAAATCAAGGTTTGAATCTGCATCTGTGATAGAAGAGAATACATCGAGGTACGATGTACTCAACACATCTGCGTACTGCTCCACATTCTTCCTCTGCATAACATATACGAGAACCCGGAAAAATGGCATGGCCTCACCGTCAGTTCCATAGGCCAGCATTTCAGAACGGGAAATTTTTTCCAGTTCTTGTTTCAGTGTATACACGGTAGCCTGTAACATTTCTTGCTGAGCGTCCGTATATCTTCCACCAGATGATCGCCCGATGTTTGATGTTCCCAAGTCTTTGCGGAACACTGAAAACTCCAAATTCTTTCGTACCGTTGGCATAGAGAATAACGTAGCCCGACGTTCCCCATGAACGGCAACGATATCGTTTCTTTCGGATGGCGGCACTGTTGCACTTAGAAAAACTTTAGGAATACTGGACGGAATCCTGGCTAGAGCGTAACGTATATCTCGAAGAGCTTGACGGAAGTTGAACCACATGCTGGTGAGATGAGCTTCATCTATAACAATCCGTGCCAGTGAGGCTGATTCCAAAAGTTGGGAGATCAGTTGCGTAAACGAATCTCCTCTCAGCTTCTCTGGTGTCAGTATGTAAAGATCTGCTTGATCAGGGGTGGGAATATTCGTGCAGGTTGAAATATGAAGAGTTGCAGCCCTTAATTCGAACGCCCGCACCAAGGAGACCAGAGGAACTATGATGATGGTTGAGAGAGAACCATGAGCCATGAAAACTGGTAGTAAAATGCAGAGAGACTTCCCAGCTCCGGTTGGCATCACGGCAAAAACGTTTTCTCTTCTTTCGGTCACGGCGGCAGTGACGTTGTATTGCGTTTGAGATTTGAACTTTGAACCAGGGTCCTTCATCATTCTTCGCAGTTCTCCCAATAGGAACGGCAATATATGTTCGTACTTATTGGGGTCCTCTTCAATTAATGTGGTACCGACTGAGCAATGTTGCTTATCAGCGACGAGGAAGTTGGATCCTCCTCGAAGAACACGACCGTAGTCAAAACTGTTTTGGCTCTGCAGCACACCCATTTCATTTTGGCTTCGTTTAAGGCTAACATCTTCAGCAGAGCGACCTTGATTTCCATCATGGAAATTTAGGACCGTCTCGTGCTTGCTGTGGGAAAGTTTGGGTTTCTTCAGGACGGTAAGGTCATCAGTGCATAGGTTAGTCTTACGACCGACCAATAGTCCTAGAAGTTCATGCCACTTGTTTGAAAACTGGCGGTATGTGTAGATTTTGAAGTTGTGCATGTCATAAAGCTCTTCCCGTGTTCGTGCATAAGCTCTCTCCGCAACTTCGAAGCTATGACCGGCTTGTTCGTGTCCAATAGAGCAAGACTGTTTTCGAATCTCTTCAATAAGACTTTGAGCTTTACCCTCCGCCACTAAAGGAACCATACCGACGTTATACCCGCGATAGTCATTGAATTTGAATTCAATGTCTTTGAAGAAGAGCTCCTTCGAAATAGCAGACCGTATCTGAGCCTCTTGGGTCGGCACGCCATTATTGACAAACAATCGCGTCCAATGAAAAGCGGCAGCATCTCTTCCGTGAAACAGTCCCACCAGCGATGTCTCCAAAGGTCTTATAAGCATTAGATACTTTATGACTAGGTCACTGGTCGTCTGATCTGGAAATCGTGGAATCGGACGAGCAAATCCTTTCACGTTTCTGTTTTTCGACCATCTGGTGATGATCATTATCCGTCCCTGAGATATGAAGATGTTCCGCATGCCATATGTATCATTCTTTAAGTGCAACGTCGACACCTCCGTTGCTCGAGCTGGAGATCCCGAAGAAATGTGAATACAGAATAAAAGCTGTCGCTGGAGCTCCTGACAACGATTGAGCCACTCGATCGTGACTGATTTACGCATCTTTGATCCGAAGAGAGTGACGATATCTTCATTTGGAGCAGAACCGTTTACCTCCTTCGAAGTACCAGGGACATGAAGGAAGCGTAGAACATGTGCAATATTTTTCTTCATCCAAAGACGTTCTCTTTGGTACGAAAGAAAAGAAAAACCGATAGAATTTTCACTCAGATTATCGTGTAGGGATTCGATCTGACTCTGAAATCCATCGGGCATTCCATTGCCAAACAAGAGCTTCGAAAACAGGTCCTCAATTTTCCTATGAGACTTAGAAACCTTTCTTCCAACATCTTTGAGAGACAAATGAGTATCCCTGACGATTCCACAATATGAATGATGTAGGCATGCCTCAAATGATACATCAATATCTTCTTGATAGAGAAGACCCATAGAGCAATCGAGCATGCTCCTGACATAGGACGCGACTGTGTTTTGATTGACCATAACAGCATCCTTAATCTTGGTGAATCGAGCCTCATATATCGCGTCATCACAAGGGTTTGCCTGCAACATTTGGTTGGTAACATGAACCTCGACAATCGCGCAGCAGCTTATAGCGTACTGAAGAGCTGCAAGCGGTTTTGTTATTTCCCATGCTTCGTGGAATCTGTACCTTTCTCCACCATCATCCTTCACACATCTACACGAAAAGAATGTCTTCACGTCCATACGAGCTGTAGAGTGACACAAAGGCCAATGTTTCAGAAGAGTGGATTTGAAAAGCTCATGTAGGGGCTTCAACCTTTCGCAATCACTCTTTTTCGTACTAGGAAGTATGATAGAGACTTTTTTGGATGAACACAATGCCATATATTCCTTAAGCACCGCAAGAGTTCCCTGATCCACGATGTCAGGCCGAAGTTGAAGTGCACGGCAAAGGAAAAGTATGAAACGGCAAAGCTCTGTGGCGTACTGCTTTCTGTTTTTCTCAGTAAAGGTGCGGAATTGATCACGACGTTCCCCTTTCGATCTCAAATTGCACCTAATAAGGACTGAGTGCGGAATATCGAGAGTGAGCTTTGGTATGGTCTCCAAATAATTATTGACGTCCGCAGAGATGCAGTGGAAGGGTGGATCGCTCTGTCCGATCGACGCAAGTGATTGAGCCATATTCATTGATATACTACGTGCCTTCAGAACATCGTCAACTCTTGATATAGACACAAAAGTTGATTTGAGCTTATCTTGAACGTTCACTCCTTCTTCGTTACTGTAGAAACCGTTCAACATTTTTTCGATTTCAGATGAAGCCATTGATACACGAGCATCTTCGCCTTGAGTTGAGTTCGAATTATCTGCACTGGTATCGTCATGATCTGAAGAGTTCCTGACTTCGTTACGAGTATTTTGTACCAAAATGTCGATAGTGGAGACGACAGTGAGCTCACCTATCGGTTTGTTCATCGATACAGAGAAGTACCGCCGGAGTCTCCCAGTGGAGAAAATCGTTTGCACTTTCACCTCCTTGTGTTCAGCAATGCCTCCATTTGATCCTCTGAAAAGCGTAACATTGTGTGCTTTGCGCAGATGAACCGCAAGTGGCTTCTTATCCGTGTACCAAGAAAGACACCTGTCGCATTGAAAGCCATTGCAGACATCCAGGCCAAGAAGGGGATCCAAAGTGGGTGGGGAAGGCTCATCCAGTTTTTGAGGTGCTGCGAGGTACGAGGGCCAAAGAGGTGAGCAGACCATGGCTGACGTCATCTCCTTCTTACCAGCGAAAACAGCTTCGGAAGCATCACGAGACTGGCTTGCACTGATGCAGTGCTTTTGGGTTAGGTGTGTTTCCAATGCTCGTTGAGAAGAAATTCCACACTTGCACTCAATACAGATCGGAAGCATTCCAATCGTGTTGACTCCGATTGATATTGGTCCACGGTCACCAGACAGTGACGATGGAACGACAGCAACGGTTGGCATAGCGTTGGAATAACAGCACGAGAATGAAAATAAATGTAGCGAAACGTGAAGGTGACCCTGACGCCTAATCAAGAGATCAGGTCATCGTACTGAAACCTAGAGGTGTATCACATGCGTCAACACGGGAATCATGGGCCACAGTGTATCATAACTTTGGCGGGAGATAATTTCCGCGGGAGAACATCAACAGGTAAGGCGCAGTCGTATCCCCATTACTTCCAGCTCCCAATGTCCAAATAAAATTGGATGGAATATATATGCCGAAAATATAAATAATACACAGTCATAATTAACACAGAAGTGTGTATGGAGGGATGATAACCACATATATAGGCGAGGGCTTTCTGATCTTCCGCTGATCCTGATATCATTGTAGCCGAACGCGATGAAAGGAGCAAAAACCAAGTAATCTAATATGGTCAATGATCTGAAATAGTTGAAATAAAAACGAAGGCGTTGATTATGTGTCCATTTGCCCAGTAATGACGTCATCTATCCATGCGGAAAAATTAAGAGACAATTTTGAAAATGAATAAATTATCTTCAATGATACAGATTCCCTGGTGCCATTTCGGGATGGAGAATATATCCATAACTCTTCGATTAAAATGTACCCTTGCGCGCTGTGAATTTTGCAACATTATTGCGAAATTAAGCTTGTTGTCCAAAATGGAGGAATGTTTCCTCCATTTTGGAACAGGGAGCAAACTCGATATGAGGGCACATCGGAAACAGATAGGGTAGAATTGAACGCTGTAGCTTGACGCTGAAGAGAATCAGACCTGAGATAATATGAAATGGGCGCAAAGTTCTCAAGAAAAATACTTCATTTACCACAGTTTCCATTAACTGGGTCTTCTCATCTTCCTCGCCTGGTCAATAAGACGTTTGGCTTTTTCCATACATTCCAGCCACTCCTTCTGAATGCCTTCAACATCACTCTCCTTGATCAGTAGCACTCCTTCTACAACGGTTGATGGTACGTCGAAATCCGTGTTAATGTGTTCGGTAGTCGGTTGTACCGCTGTAGTTGTCACCGATGAATGTGGTTCTTTTGATGGTCGCAGGGCATTACCCATATCGCTCGTGGCTCTCGAGGTCTCCATAATTCGACGTTGGGCGTCTTTGATATGGCGCTCGATAATTGGAGTAAGATCGGAGATCGATTGAATGATGTCATTAGTTTCCGTCCGTGAGTGTGCTGCGCTACGGATTTTGGGGTCTTCCATTACTGTCTTCATGATATCGTTCTGATACAGGCTGTCAATTCCTGTTCGGATAGAAAAATTAACCAGGGCCTGTACCACGCTACTCTGATTCACCTTTGAAGACCGTCGTAAACTGCCCGCATTCTCCTCTGTCGTTTTTAGCTGAGGCAAGGCTGAAGAACCATCATGTGCAAACAAGTGCTTTGTCCCTGAATCTGTGCTTTGGGCGTCGTGCTCTACAGCGGGCCTGACCATCTCAGATGTGCCTAATTTCTGTTTCGGTTCAGTATTTCTGGTTTTGCTTCTTGTGCAGCTGGAAGGATAATCCTTCGCCGTGTTCTTCTGATCTTCATATCTGCCGCCTGCCAGCTGTGCGTCCTCCCGTGCAGTCTCAATTGCACTGTGCTCAAAGGTATCATCATCCCACAGAAAGACGCTACTTTGGACCGTTTGAAAGCCACCTCTCGTTTACTTGAAGTGCATTACCCGCATTCGGCTTTGTATTACGTGAGAGTAGCGAGTAAAAGAGTAGTTTTCGTACGAATCAGTAAGAGAATGTCTCCGTTGCGTTGCATTTGCAATGCGGAATAGCTGCATGTTCCGCAAAACAAGCGAGGCATGGTATGTTGCAAAAAAACCACACTCCGCTCCTCTCTGGAGCTTTCTCCGATGCTCGTGAACCGTCATGTTTACGAGCAGATCTTCCTCAGTTAGAGTAGGTCCGGGTTTTGCACAGCACAAGTATCGAACGAGATACTTCGTTAACTTCGAGTGTGGAGAATTAGCTTTGTCAATACTGGCGAAGACTAGGCATCTTGCCAGCTTTGATTTCATTTGTAAAGACGACTTTTCAAAGTCAGAATTGTTCTGCAAGTGCTCCAAGAGAGTTGGGAGATCGAATAATACGGCCAATGTCCAATGGCTACGTCCACACATGAATATGAACGTTACTTTTGATCTCCAGACAAGTTCATGTTTGTTGGTTCTCGATAGAGGATGCGTACGCACTCTTACCTCTCTGCTGGAGAACGAATCACTACCAGGTACCAATTCTTTGTCCCACCATCCCTGCGTGAATACTGGATCCAATACATAGACATCTTTCATGCCGGGTAAAGTCCAGTTACTCAAGAAGAACATGGTGTACAACACGGCTTGAGGGGTGGCCCAGCTTAGATTAGTGATAGACTTCACATCCCTTCGATTTAACTTAAATCCATCTTGTAGTACTCCGCCATTCACAACCAAGGTACCACTTCTGTCTACTTCAGATTGTAACTTTGACGCTTCTTCTGTCACAAGCTTTGCAATATCGAATGCAGTCTCGCCTTTCTTCATCCTCGACATCATTGTCTGACGAACGTTCTCCACGACTTGCAGCTTTTCCTTGATATCGTCAATGACTACAACCGTAGAGCCAATCTCTTTCTTAAACTTATCGTCCTCTTCCTGCAACTTACGACCCAGTTCGTCCAACATTTCCATATCACCATTTGCAGTCCAGTTCATGTAGTGCTCCCAGCCTACTGGTGGCTTGGATTTCACAACAGCTGTTTCATTGTATGCTGCTGGAGACGGAGGCGGTTTAGCGGGGGACTGTTTAGCGGAAGACCGCTTTGCCGCACCACCTCTTGATTTGGAGCGCTTCTTCCGATCATCCACAAATTTGAGCACTGTGCTTCCTCCACTCTCCAGTTCATTGAACATTTTGTTCACTGCGTTTCGTATCTTAACGGCAGACCAGTGGCGTACTGTGTTCAAAGTGATGAGGGCAAACTTGGTGTTGGCGAAGCTCTCAAGAAAGCACAAATCCCGCACAACCTTCGCCTTGAGCAACCTGTCTGCTCCGGACATATAACAAACGCGTGTCTTATGCACCGGGCTACTTAGAAAGGAAATTGCGTGCTTGCGTCTGCACTTTGCGGGCCTGTACAGGATTTTGTACAATGCGTACAGCTTTCGGTGTGTGATTGCTTTCGGTCTAGTGCTGGGTCTTGTGAGTTGGAGTTTAGCAATGCGCTTCTTCTCCTTCCACAGCCAATATGTGCGAAGTACCCCGTAGAGAGCTATCTGTTCCATAATTCCATATCCATCTGGACGAGGCTCGGAAGCCTGAAGGTGATGCATGAGCATAAACTCATGTCGGCAGAAGTGTAACGGAGTTCCAGAGTCCTCGAGATCAGAGAGATCCACTTCTTGATAAGGAAAGAGTAGCATGTTCTTCTGTCTCGCACCGGTAAGCAGGCGGTGACCACCGCCGAGAACCAGAAGCTTTCCACAAAGATGATCTTCTCTGCATCGTATAACAATCAGCGGTTCAGAAAAGTGATACTCAAGACTGGACCCGATCTCCTGGGCAAGGGATGACACCTTTTTTGAAGATGTACTGCGCCCCATCAGAGGCCCAATGAACAGATCTACATATGCGATGCGGATAGCAGAGGTACGCGCCTGTTGAATGCGGCGATAGAACTTGTCGGTCAGTGTGGAAAGTTCTTGGGCCATGTCAAGCAGACCTTCATCCTCACTTTCAGCGTCCGACAAGTCACAGTTATTGCTTACCTCCATTGAGCCCGATTCGGATGGTAAAGAGATACTTCTACGCAGTAGAAAGATTGCATACAACTACGAGAGAGGCGTGAGCCGAGGAGCCAAAATGTCGGTTCAATCGGCCAAGCTGTGCGCAACGAAAAATGCGAGCGGAACGAAGGGGGGTTTGGAAGGCTCCGCCCCCCAACCAGGGGGGGGTCTGTGAGGGGAGGCACAGGAACTGTAGATATGAGTCTCCTGAATCTATTGGTGGCCTTTTTAAATTGTAAAACGGTCAGGACGTGGGTGAAAAATGAAGATTACTGTGATTAGAAAAATTTCCTCACTGTCAAAGAAACTAAGACTGGAAGCTACAGACACCTTTTCAGGAAAAATGGACTCCATGAGTTTCAAGCCAACGCTCTTGGCTTTCGAACGAACTGCTGCGAAGGTCCTGGGAGTGAATAGTTCCGTGGCGCTGTGCCATTCTTTGAAGTTCTCACTTTCGATACACCTTGATTGTTCCCTCGTTATCCTAGAATCCGAATCCCATGTCTATGCTTATCGGGAGTGACGAGAGACCTCTTGCAATTCTTGCAGATGGCCGAGAAGCGCTTGTTATCGATGGATGTGATGCGAAAAAATGTGTAAGCGGCGCCTGGAAAGCGTCGTACGAAGGGCTTATTCATGGTTTCGGATACGGAACGGCAATGTTAGATCTATCCTTCGCAGAACTTGTCGACCTTGCAGAATATTCGGAAATGCTTAAGAAACACGGGGATTTCATGGAAGATCTAAGCTGCTCTCAGTGTCCTTTGGAACTGGAAGAGCAGTACGTCGGGCTGGCAATTCAGTCTGAGTTGTACGTAATGGGGACAAGACCCGATACTAACGCTATGTTTGAATCCATGTTAGTTGCGCAGCAGCACGTACTGGGCCTGATTCTGGAGCGCGGGCTGAGGGAGGCACTGTACGGGGCCGACAACGATAGATCTCCGACTTTCCAAGACATTGCATTCGTCTCTAAAGTATGCTGCCGATTCGGACTTCGTGTCCCAAAGAGCGGCGGGATGCGAGACTTTCTGCGCGTCGTTGAGGCAGGGCGTGATGTTGCAGGCGTCGGGAAGGACGGGGGTTGGGTGTTCTCAAGATCTGTGGGAGTACCTGAGAGCAGTACTCATGCTTGGGACGGATGGGTGCCGAACCCGAAGTCAGCGTCGGAGAACACAAAGTGTGGCAGTTTCATTATCTCTACCGTATTACCCTCAGTGGAAGGAGCTCTTTCTGACCAAAGTGTAGAGAGAGCAGGAGTGTTTTTCACAGTAACCGAGAGAATAGTAAGATGCTATACGGGGTCACAGGGAGAAGACGGTTTGTTCTACGAGTATGTGGCCGCATTTGGGGCAATGGACAAGTCTGCAGTACGCATAATGTTTCTGACGATCGGTTCGAGCATTGTATTGCCAAGCACTTTCGCAGTTCGTATTGGGGGTCATGATACGCTAACAATTCAAGTGGTTGGATGCGTGATTCGAACAGAGACTCTGACAAAGGAAGACTACGAATTCTACGCAAAGGAACTTTGTGATTTGGTAGAGAACCTTTGCGAGTATGGAGCGAACGTTACCTTCCTCGACTCAAGGAGCCTGGAAGAAGGAGAGCTTCTCGCTGGTTACTCAGATGTTGATACGAATGGGTTTATGATTGGAACAATACCGACTCTAGTGAACGTTGAACTCAACAACGACTTCCGTAGTCGTATGGTGGAAGATATGTATGATGCGCTGCCTGGGGCGTTATCACTCGCACAAGTCTTCATACAAAATCCTATTGTACGCATAGACGGTACGAGGGCCGACGAAGAGTGGAAGGAAACAGATGAACTGAGTCAGGAGGGGCAGATAATGATGGGAGTCAATGGAAAAACGCAATGGATCGTCGACGACGTACCTTTTCATCGCTTTGAAGAGCTCTTGGGAGGAACCTCGGCCTTTCCTTTCAATCTTTGTGACCTGCGTAACAGAGAACTGGAGCGTAAAGCATTGCGAGAAGAAGAAATGAAGGAACTCGAGGAAGAGGAAGACAGAATGGAGAACTCTCTGACCTCTCCAAAGGAAGTGAAGGGGGTTCTATATTCTATAATATATGTGTTCTCGTTTCTACGCCGTAGGTCACTGGCTAGACTAGCAAGGTGCCTAAATTCGCTAGCTCCGCGTTATGCGACAGATAAACAATGAATGAAAAGGACAGAACGCAATGCCCTAACTATAGGTTAATAATTACAGCACATGAATACGGAAGAGAAACAGACAGAAAGCACTTTAATATAAATCGCAGAAAAGTTTCAAAAAATTTAAAAGGAAATCGAAATATTGAAGTGATAGAGATAGTTTTTTACAGGATAAACAAGAGATATTAATATAGATATTGAGGAGGTAGTTCTCGTTGGACATAGTTCATTATTGTTGAGAAGAGCGTACAAGACTTTCAATGAAGGAAAATTATGACGTGCAAAATAATATTCCTAGTACGATCTAAAAATGAAGGAAAGCCGCTGAAAGGTTGAATGCATCTATGAATATCAACTCGAAAACTCTCAAGGTAAATATTGAAATAAAAAGCAATACAAGTTGGAAAAAATTGTTTGATATTGAATGCCCAGTGAACAATCTCGATATTCACACAAATACAGTTCGAGCATAAATTTAATCTCATCGTGCCCACCAATACTAACTTCAAAATTTTCCTTTGGAGAAACAGATGGCCACTCTAAATTCATATCTGTATTCTCTTTCTCCGGCATGTTGGTTCGTATTGCAGGCAGCTGCAACATTCACAAGCATATTTACTTTCTATTCGGTACTGAACTCATCTATTGCTCCAATGTCAGAGCACAGTCCCAGGCGTAATGCTCTCCGTAGTTGAAATACAACTCTTCTCCCCTCTCGATATCTCTTACTGCTCTACAACGAAGTAGAGCATAGTTAGAAAGGTCGGACCTAAACTGTATCACGGACTTCGCTTCCACCATCTGCACATTGGCTATTCGAGTCCTGTTTGACCGGGGCTCCGATAAATCGGGATCCCCGGCATGATATCCGGCGTCGTTAATGTAGCCCCCGATACAAAAAGGCGCCGGGACAATGTACACTTCGCTCTCCTTTCTGTCCTGAGCCTGTCCTGGTCTGTTCCTCAGGTGCAGAAACTCCGTGCCAGTCACAGTCACCATCATAGAAAACAACTTGTACCGCACTGGAGTTGCTCCGAGACAGCCACTTCCATGCGTTAAGTGTCTTTCCTTCCGGTTTGTCAGATCCGTGTATACCAAAGTTCCATAAAAATGACAGATAGTTTCCCCAGCCAATATCTTATGTTCCGTGAACACCCCCATACCAGCACGGGGATGTCGAATCTTAGAAGATGCTACATGTATGCGATAGCGATTGGCTTCAACAGTCAACAGCATATGCGTATCCATTAGTTTCAGAGCTCCTCGGTACTTCTCCTCCCAAAGATCTACAGTATGCTGTCCACACTTGTCGACAAAGTCCCAGTCCTTCCAGTATCTTCCTAGGAACTGAGCAATATGTGCAGGCATCACTTGGTACTGGGTGTAGAGCAAAACGTGCTCGCCCGATATACGGGGATTGTTTTCATAAACCCCTGGTAAGGATGGTTCCGGGTACTCAGAAGGTATGAATATTGGCCCACTGATGGGATACCTTTTGGCCGCATTGAGGTATGGCACCCTGAGGGGTCGGCCATGACGTGGCGCGGATGAGTGTTGGTCGCGTGTACGCGTGTGGTTCTTTTAAACCTTTCACAGGAGAATTTGGTTCGATAGTCGAATAGTTTACTGGCCGCTGCCGCGGGTTGCACACCTTCCACGTGTGTGGACCTGCACAAGCGTGCACTTTATTTATTTAATTTAGTTTAACTAAGTAATCGGTTACGATATAAGGAGGTGACCTCGCGGCCACCTCCGCCCCTCAGTAAAGGGTAACCGAGTTCGGCTCTGAACTGTTTCGCCATCGCGAAGTGTACAACTCCCTCCGGAGAAACACCGCGTACGGTACGACTCAGCTTCATCCCTCGGGATCATTCAGGCAATACTGACCATTGTGGCCGTGCCTCCGGGCTGTTTTATTCCGTGTCCTCGCACTGTTCATGTTTCTTATTTGTGCAGTTGTACTGCTTTCACCACAATTGGTAGCGTTTCCGTCTCTGTATAGAGTTGTGCCGCGTGGGCTTAATACACATCGTCGTCTCCCGGCGCCGGGTCTGTTGCCGCTTTCCGCACGTCCCGCCGCGGGATTCCTCCCGTTTCCTCCTCTATTTCCCTTCTTTCTCCCCTTTTGCCTAGGGCTTACACCGCTCTACGGTACTCTTCCTCCTCGACCATTCCGTCACTTTTCGCCGGATTCCTGGATCAGGCCCGTTCACCCCCTCAACCTCCGTAGTTATATCCCGTACCACGGGCGGTCTTACACCCGCACTATCCGTGCTCGGAGGGCTCACCACTGAGTTCACCTCGTCTAGAGGGCAAGGACTCGAACGCCTTGAGAGACGATCCCATCGCTGGGGTTTTGCTCCACAAGTGGTCTCCCGACTTAGAACGGGTTGGATTCTTTCTTTCGTTCTCGTTCTTGTCGAGTAGTCTCACGATTAGTGATCAATTGGTTTTTGGGAACCTACTGTGGAACAGTGGACTCTCTAGAGTGTTTTATTTGTTGTTCGTTACTTACTCTTTGGAGTATCGAGACCTCTCGTTGTTAATTTGATCTTACCGCTGTTCGGTACACCGTGGCTCGGTATGGCGCCACCTGCGCCGAACCCTCGAAACGGTGTGGCCAGAGATGCTGGTGTGCCTCCGCCTAGGCCTCCGCGTTCTCGCGCCTCCGTACCCCCAAGGTCGCCTGACAATGAACAGGTCCCGGAACCCCGGAGAGCTTCGTCAGTCACGTCGGGTCCGATGGCCGCTTCTACGGCAGGAGCTCCGCCCGTTACGGGTACTCCGGCCACGGAGAGACCAGACGATGTGGTTGAAACCCCTGGATACTCGTACCTCGAGGCTCAACTGCGTGTCAGTCAGCTCGCGCAAAACTCGTTGTTCGAGGATCTGCAGTATCTCAGACGGAAGCTTGACCAAGCTGAAATCGGAGATCCAACCAATGACATTCGTGTCTTACGTCAAGACGTGAATTCCATTTTGGAAAGTCTGGGTGCACCAGCCGCTTTTGTTCAAGCTTACCATTCCTCTATTCAGGAGCATCGAGCTGAAATCGATCGCCTAACCACTCGGTTGTCTACTCTCGAAGAGATCATCCGGATGGATAACGCATCTGATGCGAAGGATGCTAAGGAAGAAGCCTCTAGGCGCTCGGCACGCCATACTCCGCATCACGGAAATCGACGATCCAAAAAGGAACTCCGTTACGACTCGGATTCGTCTAGTTCCAATTCTAGCGTTCGCTCTGCGAAATCTACTTCATCCAGTTCTTCGTACAGTGAGGAAGACCGAGAACGGTATGGGAGTCGTTCCCGCGGAACGAAGTCGAAGGCGACATATGCCACTCAAGGAGTGATTCGCTCTCGCGAGAAAGGTAGACGTCATCTTGGACTCAAGGAGTTGAAACCAACCAATCTCCTCTACAGGAAGCTGTTATGGTATCGTTATTACCGATTAGATGATTCATCGTCACGTCGCACCTCGCGAAGCACCGGCAAGGTGAAGGATCACATCAGAAGACTGAATATCGTCTTTACGAAGAAATTCGATGGCGAAGATCCGATTCTGTTATTGGACTTTCTGGCCCGCTTTGTGCAGGAAGCCGACATTCTCGGTATGAACGAGGCGCAAGCGTTTCTCGCTTTACCCTATTTTCTGTTAGGGATGGCTGAAGATCAGTTTAACTCGGTCCTAGGGTCGTCCCGTGCATCTGAGGGAGGTGTCAGTTGTTGGCCGGAAGCGGTCCAATACCTCCTGAGGTCCTATGCAACAGGAAGCGCGATTCACAAGGCGACGCTCGCTCTGCGAGATACTAAACAGAAGACTGAAGAGACCGAAACGGTTTACTCAACTCGGTTGAATAAAGCGTTTCATCGCTGTGGGAATGTGTACTCCGCTCAGGAGAGATGCACCATGTTCGTGGATGGGTTGGACCCTTCTATCAAGGCTTTGGTGGCGCGATATCGCGAAGAGAGACGTAGGATTACATATCTGGAATTGGTCCAGTACGCCCAAGCTGAAGGCGAAGTCCTCCATGCTCGACGCCCGCCGAAACCCCGTCGCTCAAGGGCGTTCCTCGTCAACGAGTCATCCCCATCTCTTTCCTTGGAACGTGGAAACTCCGTGAACCCGGATCTGGATAACGTCCACTTCGTTGGAAGTGCTCCCGATTCGTACGGGTCCTCTGACATTCCGTCGTCGTCGACTCCGACCTCGGAAGGTGACCCTGCACTCTATATGGGAGGAACACGGGTACAGGCCGCTCCACTCGCTTATGCGAATAACGGAAGCCGTTTCTCACGCCCAGGATGGGTGAATGCGCAACCGCAACGACGGCCAGATGGTAATCGATCTTTCGATAAGTCGGTGACGACCATCTGTCACATTTGTTACCGACACGGTCATATTGCACCTGTGTGCATCTTGCCCGCTCGGGAGTTACCGAAAATTATCGGATGGTATGAATCTCTATCATCAGCTGACAAGGCTCGTGTACCGAGTAAGAATTATGAAGCGCAGAAGGCCATGTTTGGCAACCCTGGTACACGACAGAACGTTCGCGTAGACGAAACTCGGATTGCGACCGAACAGATGACTGCGACCAACCCCGAACCCGGGAATTCTGTTTCCCACTCTGAGCAGAGTTTGCCGTCGCCGGCCAACCCCGCCCAGAAAAACTAAACTTGGGAGTTCCCCCTGCGGGAGGGGCGTCTCCTGAGCCGAAGTCGGAGACGCCCGAGGCGCCGCCGCTTCGCTCCCCGGTCACTTTCCTTAGAAGGAAGATCCTTACGAGGAAGATGGCTCAATCCGACGTGGACTCAGAGCTTTTAACGGTTCTCCGTCGTCCGTGGGTACGGTCCCGAATTTCCGTAACCCGGATAGAGTCCTTGTGATGGCCAAGAGGAATTATAAGGTTTACGCCGACCTCGGCTTATCACACCAGTTTATGGTTCGTCAACTGTCCGTGTTGGACACGGACGCTGCGCCAAATCTTATTCACTCTTGGTTAGTGCCCCCGGCACTTCGGGAATTCGTTCGCTATGGTCCAGGCTTGGATATCGCTGACGCGAACAATAACCCGTTGCGCACGGTTGGTTACTTAACTCTCACAGTGAGACTTGGCACCTACGTGGCGAAACTTGAATTTGTTGTCTGCGATTCACTCGCTGCACCGGTTATACCCGGTTGTGATTTTTGCGACCGCTTTGTCGAAGCGATACGCCCAAAGGCGAAAAACGTGGAAATGGAAGACGGTACAACCATTCCGATCGTTCGGAAGCCGTTGAGGCGCGCAATCCGGAAGCGCGTGTCATTACCTGTGGCTCAGGAGGTTCCAAACGTGGATCCGAAATCAACAAAGCTTCGCATAACGAAATCAGTTTCAATCCCGCCGGAATCCCAGGTGTGGGTGCAGTGCGTCTCCAAACAACGTGGAATTCGACTAGTTGAACCGTCTTCATCGTTATACGATCAGCGACAGCTCGCTTTAGCTAATGGTGTTGTTTCTATCGAGCCCGATTAACCTTTCAAGGTACTGGTTGCCAACTTTGGCAAAACCACTCAGTGGCTAGTCAAACACCAGGTACTGGGGTCGGTCCTGCCGCACCCGAAGGCGCTCGTACAGACGAGAATCCCAACTTCCGAGGTTCTTGGTGTGCCCGAAGCCAAGGAGGGGGAGGTGCGTCCTGGAAACTCCGTTTTGTCGGATTCCTCCAGAAATGGAAACTCCGCCGTACCGGAAGCAGTCGCTACTGAAGAGGTGAATCTAGTTAATTCGGGCCACGAACGACCGTTCATTCCGGTTAAAGCAGCGCTACCCCCTGGCACAGAACAGACGAATCCTGTTGAGGAATTAGAGAAGTTGAATCTGGACCATGTCCCACCGTCTCATCGCGAGAATTTGCGAGACATGCTCAGAGAATTTACTCCCATGTGGGACGGTTCCCTTGGAACAATTGGAATTACGGAGCACCGTATTGATCTGCTCCCAGATACTCGCCCAATCGCGCAACACCCGTATCGGGCAGGCCCGAAAGCGCGGGAAGAAGAAAAGTCTCAAGTTAAGAAGATGCTACGTGCCGACGTAATTGAGCCAGCTCAGTCGTCATGGGCATCGCCCGTTGTACTTGTTCCGAAGTCGGATGTATCGTGGCTTTTTTGCATCGATTACAGGCGACTCAACGCCGTTACCGTCAAAGACGTGTATCCGATTCCACGGATGGATGAGTACATCGACTCGCTGGGAAGCGCCAGAGTATTTACCGCCCTTGACGCCAATTGGGGTTACTGGCAAGTTCCAATTCGAAAGGAAGATCGCGACAAGACCGCGTTTGTATGTCACCAAGGACTGTACCGTTTCAAACGGATGCCCTTCGGGCTAACGAATGCTCCCGCTACGTTTCAGCGCGCGGTTGACATTCTGTTGGCCAGATTCAAGTGGAAGACTTGTCTTGTGTACTTGGACGACATCGTCGTATTTTCCAACAGTATGGATGAACATATGTCTCATGTGAAGGAAGTGATGCAAGTTCTGCGTGACGCAGGTGTTACCTTGAAGCTCAAGAAATGCGAATTCTTCACCGACTCGGTGAAATACCTGGGCCACATTATTCGCCCAGGGAAACTCTCGGTCGACGAGGTAAGGGTGAAGTCGCTGAAGGAAGCGAAACATCCGACAACTCAAACGGAACTCCGATCATTTCTCGGTTTGTGTAATGTCTACCGGCGGTTCGTCCCGAATTTCGCTGATACTGCAGCTCCCGTCAATTCTCTCCTCAGGAAAGGACAGCCAGTTAAACTGGAACCATTCGGCGACGCCGAAGCGTCCGCCTTTTCCGCGCTTGTCGCCGCCGTAACGTCTCCGCCATTCTTGGCATTACTCACTCCTGGGCTTCCTTATGAAGTCGATACTGATGCAAGTGAATACCAAGTTGGTTGTGCGCTGTTCCAGGTTTCGGAAGATGGCGTACGACGCCCAGTGGGATACTGGTCCCGTTCCCTGAATGTGCATGAACGCAACTACTCGGTTTCCGAGAAAGAATGTCTTGCCGTTGTATGGGCACTCTCAACTCTGAGACTGTACCTCATGGGAACTCATTTTCAGGTGCACACCGATCATTCGGCACTCCGTTGGCTTATGGAGATATCTGAGCCATCAGGCCGCCTTATGAGATGGCGTCTCCGCTTGTCGGAATTTGATTTCGAAGTCCGTTACAAACGGGGAACCCTGAACTTGCAGGCAGATGCGCTCTCCCGCTTGGGAACTTCTGGTGAAGCAGAACCTGTCGATGACGACGAAATCCCCTGCTTCTTGGCTGAAGAATTCGAGGAAGAACCAGACTTTCTGGACGACGTCTGCGACGACATACTCGCCACCGGACCAGTGACACCGTTACCCGGTTCGTTTGAACCCATTACCGCTGAAGAGGTAATACGTGAACAACACGGGGATCCTTTCTGTACTCAGATAAGGGCCCGACTCAACGGGGGATTCAAGATACCCTTTCTAATCAACGATCAGGGATTCCTTGTTAGGATTGTTGGGCCACGCCCTCAAATTGTGGTTCCACACTCCCTACAATGGAGGGTTCTCCATATATCCCACTATGCAAAGATTGGAGGGCACCCTGGTGGCAGGAAGTTGTATCTAACTCTCCGAAGAGACTTTTATTGGCCAGCTATGGCATTTGACTGCTACGCAGTACGCCGTTCATGCACGGAATGCGCCAAGAATAACGTCAAACTTCGACGAAACTCGAAATCGATGACGCTGTTCCCAGCCCGGGCTCCTTTGGAGTTCGTCGCTATCGACATTCTGGGCGAATCAATTCGAACAACACGCGGTCACAGATATCTCCTGGTTATCACGGACAGGTTTTCGAAGTTAATGCGAACGGTTCCGTTGAAGCGGATCACTGCAGCAGCAGTTGCACAAGCATTTGTGACGCATTGGGTCTTCACTTACGGGCCACCCGTTAATCTGCTTTCAGACAATCTCTTGCAGTTTGCGTCAAAGTTCTTTATGGACGTATGCCGTATCTTGGATATCAAGAATTTGTTCACAACAACGTATCATCCCCAGTGTAATGGGCAGGTAGAACGGTTTAACCGTACGATGCTAAACGCATTGAGATCCTACGTTGCGGATCACCCAAAGGATTGGGACCTGTACACTGATGCGATAACTTACGCATATAACACCCAGGTACATCGGGTTACGTCGCTGTCGCCGTTTGAATTGGTCCTCCCAAGGATTCCGCCACCTGTGGCAATTGAAGCTCAAGCGACGCTATCGTCTTTCCCGTCGACGGGTTTGTACAGGGACACCTGGAAAAATTGGTTGAAGAAGATGATCCCGGTAGCCCGGAAGGCCATGGAGAAGGCTCAACTCGCGTACAAGCGAAATTTCGATAGCCGATTACGCGGCAAACAATCAATGGTGAAAGCTAATGACTACGTCTTCCTACGAAAGGAGTATTATAATACTGGGAAGGAACGACGACATAAGCTGTCTCCGATCGCCGACGGACCGTATCACGTTATTTTTGTCACTCCAGATACCGTCGTGATCGACATTGATGGGCAACACGAGCGTGTATCGCGTGATCGCGTCGTACTGGCACCTACTCCGCCTTCCGGACAATCTACAACCAATACCCAATCAGGAGATCCTCTACAGGAAGAAGTTCCGTCAACGGATGCTACGCCATCGCGTCCCGCGATTCTTCCGCACCCGGATCGAGGATTAAGAGATCTACCTACAGTAGGTACTTCTGACCACAGAACTGAACGTCCTACTACCTGGACGAATTCCAACGACTCTGCACGAGTATTTACAAGAGTCACCCCCCACCCCATCTCCTGATGGAGCCCGTGGCGCCACCTAAGGAGGGGGAGGACACTGCAGTTGCTGCAACTGGCACTGACGCTCCGGTGTCGCCCGGTTCCCAAACCACGGGAAATGTGAGCCACACTGACAATCCAGTCGCTCCCGTAGGAGAATCTAGTGGCACGGCCCCCTCGACGCGCCCCAACCGCGGAAACTTCGCCGTATCGTCCGACGATATCACGGAAGATACCCGTACTCCCCGCGAGAGGCAAAGCGTCGCCGCAGAGGCAGCTGCCCAGCCTGGGATCGCTAACCGCCCGAGATCGCGTAACCGCGTTGAAAAGGACAGTCAAACTATGAAAACCGTTTCCGCGGATCCGGACCAGCCGCAACACGCGGAAGAATAGCGCTGCGACTCCGAACTGGGGGATCTCGTGAACGAGTTGTGCCAAATGTGACCATTCATTGTAGATTCCCTTGTGGGATTTTGAACGCTTTCTTGGAAGCCGTCACTCTACAGTGTGCACCACCTTGGGTGTGGACTGGAGCCCTGGCGCTCCATCGCCGCTGCACGTGTGCAATCTCCGTGACACGGGGCCTGACAGAACCAGGCGCGTGCCACGCGGTGGCACGTTACAACGTGGAATGCCCTAATGAGCGATCGGCGACCTTTCGCGAACGGATGGCCGAGCACGGCACGCGCACGGTTGTCGTGGTCGCCAATCTGTGGCACGGAGCCAATCAGAGCTCATGGCACATGCCCCGTGGACCGGGTGAACCGCCGCCCTGCCCAGGGAGTGTTGTACATACCTCCGTCAGCGAAACGGTTATCCCCGTGAAGGCCGGGAAGTTCGTCAATCGGAAGTACTACCGTTGTCGGTCTCTCGACTATCATCTAATAACGTGATACCGTTGTACTCGTCTGTTCGAGAGCTTTGCAACTATCCCTCTAGCTCGAGGACAGGACGTGTAGGACGCGAGTTACAGTACGGCCGCCGCAGCGGGATTTGGCGAGAAACGCGGAAGTAAGCACGTCTCCAACACTTGGAAAGCCTCACCTGAGGGACGCTAGCGCAATTGCACAACCTCTCTAGGTGATACTGCGTCAGCAGGAGTGGCCCATACACCATGGAGGCCCGCGAACGGGAAGTGTTCCCACAGGAATTCGTTATCGAACGCATCGTGAGTCACGTCGTGAACCCCGATGGGGAGACTGAATACCAAGTCCTATGGTACGGATACTCCCCTGAGGAGGATACTTTCGAGCCGATCGAACATCTACCTCGATCGAAGGTTCTCGCCTACTACCGGCGTAAGCGGCTAGCGCTGCCTCCAGATTTGGATCAGGCCAAGTAGGGTGACAGTGCCGCCGGGTCGTAAGGGCAATCGACGGACCCACTCGTGGGAAAATCATTGATGGTACTACCAAGAAGTTTGGTTTGTTCCCAAGGAAGGAAGTATCGAAGGGATGAAGAAGGAAAGATGATTTCCGTCTAACGGACGCCGAGTTATCGGAAAGAAGCGAACTACCGTCTAACGGTCCATGTGAACATGTCGTGAAGCTACACGCAGTCTGGACGATTGTCTTGGAATGACGATACGCGAAGAAGCGTTGAACCGTAAACCGGTTATGAAGGATGTGACCTCGAAGTCGATTTTATTCTAAGGAGAATTTGTACCGCTAGCTATTGCGGAGTGCGTTGGTCGCAGAGCCTACCACGGCCCATCATGGAGGGAACCCACCGTTGGGATCACTGCCATCCTGTCGAAGGACCGGCACCTCCAGGGTTGGACGGCCCCGATTGGGGAGGCTAACTCGCGAAGGCCTGCGCTTCCAATGCCAACAGCTAGCCGAGGTCGTACATATCCGGTGGAACCGGCACCCCAAGTCCGAGGAGTTGGTTGCGCATCGCTATCACGCGAGGGTCAATATTCCCCTGCGAAGGGCCCACGCCCCAACCGATAGGAGCAACTGGCGCAGCCGCCCCTCCGACAACCGGAACTCCTGCGGAAGCCGCCGACGGTCCCCCCGTTGCCGGGTCTTCCACAGTGTCATCCACCATTGGATCTTCCTCCCCTGCTACGGAGTAATAGTTGTCGGAAAACATAAACCCAATAGGGTGATCACTCGGATCCACTCGAGGAAGTCCGCGTAGGACGAGGGCACGCTCCTTCGGGACGGTAACTCCCTCCCAGGGATCGTAGTACACGAAGTCAACGGCACCCGGATGTCTTCGCCCTCGCGAACGGTCGTAGTGCGAACGAGTGCCCCTGGGGACGTTTTCGGCCGGAACTGTACTCCAATCAATGGAATCGATGAGATCGATAAGGCTGATGACCTCGCTGACGTTGTCGTCCGAACCGAGCGCGGTGTATAAGTCCAGTGATCTAATCACATTCCGTAACCTCGGAGGCAAATACCAAACACGGTTCTGGTCGTATGCTTCCCATAGCGTAAACGCGGCAACGCGAACGGCCCATTCGGCGATGAAGAGCATCCAGTACTCCGAGTGCGGATTCGCAATCATGCGTGACCCCACATAGGAGATGCACGGAGGCAATTCCGGGAAACACCCGCGTGGTACCTCATAGTGAGCCCACCACGATGGGAGGGGAGCGAATCAACCCGCTAGTGCGTCCGGACGCAAACGTTCAACCTCCATGTTCTGGTGTGGAATCAGATACCCGAACCGGGATCGCCACTTGCGTTCGTTTCGCAATCGGTCGAAGAAGCTTCCCTCTCCCGAAGGGCGATGTAGATATCGGAACTCCGCTCGTAGGATAGGCCTGTTGAACAGGAGAATGTCCGCCGGCATCGACTCCGGGAAGTTTTCCGCCGCTTGGAAGTCCGCGAGGATCGCGCCATACTTGATCTCTCCGTAAGTTCGGAACCGGGAAAGGTCGAACCCGTATGACTCGGGGATCCTCTCGGGGAACGAGGCTCGGTCCTTCCGAAAGTACGCCAATCGCGCCATAGCCGCGCGCGCTTCATCCAGCGTTTCGTACCCACGGCCGCACCGTTTTCGTGACAACACGTGAGGTGCAACCGCCACGCGGTTTCTCCAATCCCAGGAATCCACCATATCTCCGTGCAGGCCGCCAGGCAGCATACCGTTCTCGGTGTATGAATCCATCAATGCACTGTTGCGAACCGCTGTCGGGTGAAACCAGGGCGCTCTGGAACAGGCCCAACTTCCTCCGGTAGTCGGATTTTGAACAAGGAGCGATTCACGCGCTATCCAGCCAGCTGGAGTCGCCAGCAAGGGCACCGCCTGAGCGGAATTCCACGCCGCGACGTGGACCGGATTCGGTGTAGACGTGTGGTGTTGACTCTGAGGCAGAGGAGCGGAGGCGAAACCGCCGAGATACCCTGTCGCAGGAGTTGCGGGACCCGAAACGTTTGGAACCCCGGTTTGGGAAGGCTGCTCGTCGCCCTGGTGAGGGTTCATCGAATCGTCGATCGCAGAAGAAACTTCACGTACTGAATCGTCTGAGTACAGAGAAGCTGAGTGCGTGTGCACGTGTGTCTCGTTGTGACGAGGAACCGGAATCTCGGATATGTCCATGGTGGACCACGCTTATATGCGAGCTCGCTGATGAGTCTCCGCTTGCAAACCGGATGTTTCCTGCGCTAAGGAGGGGGATATGTAGAGCAAAACGTGCTCGCCCGATACACGGGGATTGTTCTCATAAACCCCTGGTAAGGATGGTTCCGGGTACTCAGAAGGTATGAATATTGGCCCACTGATGGGATACCTTTTCGCCGCATTGAGGTATGGCACCCTGAGGGGTCGGCCATGACGTGGCGCGGATGAGTATTGGTCGCGTGTACGCGTGTGGTTCTTTTGACCCTTTCACAGGTGAATTTGGTTCGATAGTCGAATAGTTTACTGGCCGCTGCCGCGGGTTGCACACCTTCCACGTGTGTGGACCTGCACAAGCGTGCACTTTACTTATTTAATTTAGTTTAACTAAGTAATCGGTTACGATATAAGGAGGTGACCTCGCGGCCACCTCCGCCCCTCAGTAAAGGGTAACCGAGTTCGGCTCTGAACTGTTTCGCCATCGCGAAGTGTACAACTCCTTCCGGAGAAACACCGCGTACGGTACGACTCAGCTTCATCCCTCGGGATCATTCAGGTATTTCTGACTAATTGTGGCTGTTGCCCTCGGGTTTTCTTTCCGTCTTCGGACTATTGTTTTCTCTTATTATCTGCAGGTGTCTGCTTAACCACAATTGGTATTGTTTCCGTCTCTGTATAGAGGTCTTGCCGCGTGGGCTATATGCACACTCTCCGGATCCCGCCGCCGGGTCTGTTGCCGCTTGTCGCACGCCCCGCCGGGGGATTCCTCTCTCTTTTCCCTTTTCTGCTTAGGGTCTCTACCGTTCCCGGTCTGTTTCGCTACCGCTCCTCTCCGCTTTCGGATCTCGATCCCATCGAGGCCAAACCCGTTCCCTCAAACTCCGTAGGTATATCCCGTAACACGGGCGGTCTTACACCCGCACTATCCGTGCACGGAGGGCTCATTCCGCTGAGTCTGCCCTGACGAGGGCAAGGCTCCGAACACCTTGAGTGTATCTCCCATCCGCTGGGTTTTGCACTACAAGTCGTTACACCCGACGAAGACGAAGCAGTTGGAACTTTCTTACGAGTAAGTGCATATGCCGGTGCTCTTTCGTTTCGTTTGCATCGCAGGATGTTTCGCCTTGGATTGAGAAGCGAGGAGGGTCTCTATCCCCAGATGTTGATCTCTACACAGATGTTATGGAAGACTTGTCTCTTGAGATAGCGGAAGCTACACATCTTGTGGGTGCTGTAATACAATTTTCGCAAACGAAGTCTACGCCGCAGCATCAGAAGCAGCTTATGCGTCTTTAGACGGATCAGATATGACTCTAACTCAAAGGACGAGTCAAACGTTAGGCGATAATCTTCAAATGTCTAACTCTTTGGGCACCGAGAGACCTTGCTCTCTGAGAAAGCCTGATCCTTTGCAGAGTACTCTGGGTGTAACGGAACAGAGATTAGCGTCGAGGCGACCTTCATTCAGTGGGAAACCTCCAAGGCAACCTACGGCGACCACTCCTGGCCGCCCTTCTTCACGAGGAGATCTTTTTACGCTTGCACCCGCCACAAAGCAAGAAGAGAATTCGCAATCTAGAAAAGGAAGAGAAAGCGATGAGCATAATTCGAAATCCAACGTTACCACTTCAGAGAATTTGATCGCTTCTTTTGCTACTTTTGTGGCACGTTGTGTTGCTCTCGCTCCGTCAAAACTGGAAAATGATTCGATTGGTGGTGGTTTGAGATATTGGGTTGGAATTGGGCAAACGAACCTGGTCTTCATTTCGAGAATTGGAGACGCAGTAACTGAATTATGGGATACATCCATGAGGAAGGCCTACGCGACAGGAGGTGTAGGAGCAGCATTTCGGGAGGCTCTTGAGAGCTTTCTTTTGCTTTTGAGGAACACCTGAAGAATGGACTGCCAACGAATGCTGCCGCGGCGTTACGCTACCTGTGTCAGGGTGGTCATCCAGTAGTATCTTTGGAACGTACCGCAGATGCTATGTCATACATACCAAGTAATACATAAGCAAATGATTCGCGTAACCTCAGGGAGTCAAAAGGAACTAGATGACGCTGAATCAGAGGCGTTGGGTGGCATTCTTGACGTCATTTCGAACGCAGTAGAAGCAGCAGTTCCCAATCAGGTGTTTTGCCGAATCTTGGAGATGCAGGGAAAGAACTTCCCATGCGTATGGGTGCTCTAGTATCTCTAGATATTCCTGTGAGACTAAAATCAACTTTACTGTCCGCACTAAGAGCTATAGAGAATAGGACTGTAATATCTTTGGTACTGAAGAACTTGGCAAGGGATAAGGCTGCATTGCGCCGCAGATTTATAAGAAGCACAGAATCTCAAACGGGGAATTATGTTGTTACATTGAAAGTATTGGAGATGACGAACGAGTCACTGTTGTGGAATGAGGATAAAGTTCCAGAAACAGCAGTTGAGTCGATTATTATGTGGTTGGTAATCGAGGAAGTTTTGATGTTCTGGAGCCGAAGAAAGTATGCGGAAGAAGCTCAGAGATGGAAGCTAATTCATGAAGTAACTAACTTGATCATATCTTCAATCAAACGGGCTCCATCATCTAGGTCGTCAAGGCTTTTGGCTTGGTTGCTAACGCTAGCAACAGGAACCGGAGCGGCCTCATATGCGTTGAAGGCTCTTTTCCATGCATCTGGGCTTATGAGAACAAGCGACGAGATTGAGAGCTCTATCTTAGATGAATCGTTGACTCAATCGATTCGAGGCTATCACAAGATTTCTGAAAGTGCCTGAACCATGCAGCAGAGTTGGGCATGGGCGATTCTTTCAGAGAGATGCAAAAAGCCGCTCGAACTGCCTCTGTTTTTAACAGAATGTTGTTGTCTGTTCCTCCCGGGCGACTAATGATGCCTGGTGTGGTGGTTGCAGCAGCTTCAGCTCTCATATTGGGAGAGACTAAGGCGCTTATTTCGGCTCCTACCCTAGTCTTTCTAGCCAATGGATTTGAACCTTTGATATCGAAAGCTGGATACACTCCTTCTGTATGTGGCTCTTTTCTGGCAATGTTGGCAAGAGCAGCCCAGGAATCGTATCAAATTGGCATCGCGCTCACAAGGGACGCAGCAGATATGAAGGGAACTGCTTCGCAGTTTCGCACTTTCGATCATCGTTAGCTGATTTGATTTCTCAGTCAAGCAGGGAGGTAACTGATGTCAACCATACCGAAGATTACGAATCCATCGAGCAAACAGCTCCGATTATGCATTCTACCCTTCGCGTTGTTGAGGCTACGATTGGTACTGATGGTGGTGGAGCTCCGGATAACCTTCTACTTGGATTAAAATCCGATAATTTGAGTCGATATACCTGCCATGAGTATGGCGTTCTAGGAGCTTTGATAGAGTTGATCGCTGGGTCAATGGACACAAGAAATGCAATGGATTCGAAGTCGGCAGCAACTGCTGCCACTTTTCTGGAGCGACTAGCCGCGAATACTACGAATTATACGTCTCTGGCTGTTCTAGAGCACATACGTGAGATCAGGGAGAAGAATGCTGGCATCAGAGGGGCTGGATTTGGGAACGAAATCCTTTACCGTATCATGGAATGTTATGGGAATTCTGAGCCGTGAAAACATCGAGAAGATCTCAACTGGTCTGCTTTAAGCGAAGTAATGTCGAGCTGTTTGAGATTAAGTGCGCTTCAGGCCCGTCTCTTCCCGCGATATGAACTCGAGAAGATAGCAAATCACATGAGAAGCATGGATAATTTGGCTTCAGAAAGTCGAATGACGAGCGCATTGTGGGAGTCCAGGTTGTGCTTGCCCTCTCCGTTAGAACTTCTCCGGGCCCTTGCCTCCGTGGCCTCTTCTGAAGAACTTCAAGGCGCGTTTGAGGGCTTGAAAGCCTGGTATCTTCTTCTTGGAACACGAATTTTGTGCCATGAGATTCACTCCGGGTATTCGTCAGTTCCGTTGCTGTTGAAGATATCGTCAGTCTTGCTTGATGCGATTGCTAGAACAGATTCTAACAGAGGTATGTCGAAACTTGTTTGCAATGGCGGTGGCGAAGTTGCTCCATCTGCAGTGCTGTTGTGTGTGAAGCGGCTTAGGGATTGCGCAAATTCCAGCCCACAGGATACTCCACACTTGATTGGCGATGTACAATACGGTTCTTTACTGAACGGTATTGTTCGCGCGATATCCGGTACGATTGGTGTTGTTGCGAATGCAGTTAAAGCTAGAACTGCCCTGTACAGGGCGTTTGTGATCTGCGGGCCACTTGCACAGACGACTGGATCCGAGGATGTTCTCGTTAGTTCACTTGGAGCGCGTTTCGGGCAACAGCATGTAAGCGGAACAGAGGGAATAATATCTGCTGATGCAATGCAAAGATGCTGTGTCTGCGCCCACACCGGCTCTCCATGTGTGGATATTACCGTGGTATCAGTCAAAACTTTATTAGATCCTGTTCTCGTAATTCCAGCACTCAGGACTCAGAATCGCCTGAGTCGTGTTATTCAGTACTCTCTCTTGAATGCAGAAGTTCAGAATGCGATGTTGCAGCCATTTGCTGGCCCCTATGTGCCTCATTCGCAAAAGCTCAACGAAGATTACGCTGCTTTCGCCTCCGTAGATTCTGCGTTGTGCCTTGTACATTCCTTGGCCGCATCTGGAAGTAGTGCTGGACTGATTGTTGATTCGGGTTGTATGGAAGCATTGGGATCCATTTTGCGAATGTTAGAAAGTCGAGATGGGCAGAAGTTTCTATCTTTGGGAAATGATTTCGACATCGGAGCATCTGATGAAGGTGTGCAAGCTTCAAAGACAGAACAAGAAAAGGGTAATCCTGACTTTGATGAGATGACGGATACTTTCCTGGCTCAAAAGACCCACGAAAAGCCACGTTACAATCCTAGATCCATTATTTCTACGTTAGTTGCTGTCAGGAAAACGGTTGCCGCTGTCGTCTGCTGCGGTGGGCCTACTATTTATGAAGGAACGGTGTCTGCCATAGGTGAAGGCTTGAACTTGTATCTGGGGCTTTTGAAGACAAATCGAATAGCAACGAAGGATCATTTGGAGCTCCAGGTCTCTTTCTACTTGGATTACCAGACGGAGACGACAACTCTTGCGTCGCATCCGATTCAGCAAAGCTTTGCTTCTGGGGGAACGTATTTGTTGTTCGACTGTGGGACATTCGCTGTGCATCTTCGGAACCCGTGAAGTGTTTTAGCTTGCTCTTCTGTGCCGTGTGCGGGTTTGTTCCGCCTCGCGATGGTGTCCCGTGCCCGTGTGGTTTGAGCGCGACTGGCATGGGGGTTGCGACCATCATCTGTGACTTGTAGCCCTCGCAGAGTCAGGAAAGCCGTCAAGATATAGAGCACGAAACGGGATATATCTGACGTAAGAAATGATGAACTCGAGAAACAGTTTTAGAACAACAAGAAACTCAGACATATCTTTATCTACAAAACGCTACTGCTTCTCATTCCCTCCGTGGCCTGCTGCTTTCATTATATCATCCTGCATAGTAAAGGTAAATGCTTTGAGGCTTTCGTATTGCCCTCCAGCAATTGCAACATATTCTGGATCGAAAGATCCTTTCAATGCGTCTTGTTACTTTTGTTGTGCTCGCTCTAAATTCATAAAGACATTCATGGAAGACGTGACACGCTGCAAACCAGTTTCAAAGGACTCAGTTTGATTCATATTCTTAGAAGAGTGAGCTTCACCTCGGCATCTTCTAGTCTCTTCGCGTTCCTCCTTATGCATATCTACTTTCTCTCTGTAGCTCGATGCAAACATATTCATTGACGACTGTAATCCAGTTATGGCATCCTCCAATACTCCATCACTGCTACCGCGAGCAGATTTCGTTCGCTTTGAAGCAATTGAAGGCTCCCCACCATTTGAGTGTCTGCGTCGCTTTCCACGAAAGAAATGCAATTCTCTGTTAATCCCCAGACTACCGCTAGCATTTTCAGGGAGCTGCCGAGATAACAACTGGCCAATAATCTTACCAACGTCTTCATAATCCAAGCGAAAGACACAGTACGTGAGAAAAGCCCGCCTTCCTACTGCAAAAAGAGCCTTTGTCGTTGGTGTTTTGTGACAGATATCAATGAACGGAAGTTTACCATTGTGTGGAGGCGGATGCAGGGGAGTGTCCCGCCACCCCAGGGACACTCCCGAACAATTTTTTTCTATATCTCCGACACCTTCCACCCCTGGACTGCGCCGTCACTCCCGCCGTCTGCGCCCACCGCTGCGCGCCGTGCGCTGCGACGCGGCGGCAAGGATGATGAGGTTTCGCGCCGCGCGCCGCGGCGCGCCCCCGACGGAGATGAAGAAGTCGCGCGCCGCTCGCTGCGGCGCGCCTGAAGAGGAGGATGATGAGGTTTCGCGCCGCGCGCCGCGGCGCGCCCCCGACGGAGATGAAGAAGTCGCGCGCCGCTCGCTGCGGCGCGCCTGAAGAGGAGGATAATGAGGTTGCGCGTCGCGCGCCGCTGGCTGCGGCGCGCCCGCCGCTAAACAGTCTTTGGAAGCTCGCGCCCCGCACGTTGCGGCGCGCCAGCTGCAGGGTAGGAAAAGGAACGTGCGCGCAGCACCTGACGCTGGAGGACAGTGAGTGGAGCGCTCTCTTCGAGGAAGCTCAGAAAGTTGTGGCGCGCTCTGTCGCGCGCGTCGCAACACATACGACCAGGGGATACAAATCAATTTAATCGAGAAGCAGGAGTTCTATGACAAAGAGGCAATCGAAGATACGAGAAATGGATATCAATCAGAGGACAACAAAGCTTTCACAGCGTCATGAACGAGATGAAGCGCGCGTGCGCGGGAGGGAGAGCGTAGCACCATCATGGAAAGCGCCAACCCAACACCAATCCCGCGCACGAACAGTACTGGGAGCTCGTTAAGATTGTCTTTGAGCTCATCCATCGATATTCCACGCTTGAAGAGGAAGTCATATAGAGCCTCCTCGCAGGCGAAAAGTTGCGCTTCGGTACGTTCTTCGGTGGCAACATCGTCTTCGTTCGCAAATGCGGCGTCCTCCTCGAGCTGAATGGTGTCCGCAGTAACTTCTTTTGCTTCGCTCTCGATCAGGACGGTTGATTTGGCACGCGGAACATCGGAATGGTCGGTATCGTCGTCGGTCATAGTAGCAATAACTTCGTTTGGAGTTGACATCGTTCAAAAGATGGACACCTGAAAGGCGGTGGTAAGATAGGGGAAGCATGGCAGACCTGAGAGGCACCGAAGGGTAACTATAATATCGAATATACCGCCATGATAACTGGTCACGCACGCACAATCGTGATAGTGCCACGATGGCACGACATGGAAGGTGGATGTCATCCGGAGGACTAGTTGAAAACCTAAATAGCCAGAAGAAATCTGGCCAACCACCGACCTACATAACGAAGAACCGTACGTTGACATTATTACCTATTATGGACATGGTGAGCAATATTAAGTTGTTTGTCACAAGACGACAATCGGCGCACCGTATCACCAACAGCCAATGAACAGGAGACATAACGAAGAACCGTACAACGGTATCACAACCAAGTATATGACCTGGTGAGCCGTTCTGAATGCCTTGGTGAAAGATGATATTAGGTGTTCGCTTGCGGTGACCATGCATTATCACAATTGTAGATATAAACCCCCGAGTTCGAGCGCTCGCTGCAAACTCAACTCGGGCAGACCACTTCCCCTCTGGACGACTTCCCCCATCCTTGCCTCTCTCGCCTTTCTTCCTCCCCTTCCGTCGTCGCCAACCTTCTTTCCTTTGGCACTCCCACCTTCCCTCAGCGCAGTCTGCGCCTCCCTGCCACCAACCTTTCCCCCTACATTTCCTTATTCCCGGCGGCCCGGTCTCCCGCCGTTCCCTACACAGTCGCCTTGTGCTGCCCTCCATTAGGCTCGTCCGCACATTGCGATCATATCTACATCCCCGTTTTCTCGGACGGACGTGGGCAGTGTTACGCATTGCACTGGTTCCATTCCTGTCGCCACCTCGCCTGGTTGTTAGGTTTGTGGTGGTATCGACGACAGAATCGAACGCCTTAGCCCTGCCCATTCTACTGTTCCGCCGACAGCCTTGGTTTTTTGGTCTGTTGGCGCTGCATTCTGTCGTTGTGTTGGCATTCCGCATCGAACGCCGAACCACACTCTCGTTTAATTGCTCTCCCCGCTTCCCGTTAGCGGAGAGTTTCTACTATCTTGGGGTTATCTTGTCTGCTCCTGCAGGCATCTGAGCTACGTTAACTTGTCGCCTCTTTTGGGCTGGTACTCTCGAGCATTTATTGTGTCGCTCTCCTTGGGTTTGTCACCACCCGCGCTGTTTCCCCCAAAAATGGCGTCCACATGGTACTCTCGAGGAGGGCCTGGTTTTCCTGAGTCTGGTGTGATTTCCTTCGATGGTTCTGCCGTCGACGTAAGGAAGTTTCTGTTTTACTTTGAGAATGTCGCTACCCCCAACGAAGAGGATAGTGTTCGAGCTATGAAGTTGCTCGGCTATCTTGAGGGGAAAGCGTTTGACTTCTACTATGACAACTATGCTGTTGATGGCTCTCTTTCGATTGAAGCGAAGGACTATCAGAAGGTGAAGTTTGCTTTGATCGAACGTTTCGGTGCAATCGAGGAACCGGCGGAAAAGATTCGTCGGGCAGTTTCGGCGCGTTTAGATTATGTCGATCTGCTAGGGTCCCTGAAGAAGATGGACTCTTTCTTCGATCAGGCTGGTTTTAACTCGAAAGCTAAGTTCGGGTTACTACGAAACGCTGTCATGGAGTTTGCAGATCTTGCGCAGTTTGTCATATTCCGTGGAGCAGATGACTATGAATCCTTGAAGGTCCTCGTTAAGGACTTTGTTGGCGGAAAGAAAGCTCTCGGGTCGTATGGTACCCTTAACGCTTTCCCACCGGCAAAGCACATTCTTCAACGTGCTAAGGAGCCCGCTCGTCCAAGTCCGCTGGAGTCGAAAGTGGATCAGTTGGCTGACCAGATGGCACAGTTGCACCTCCTAGTGAAGAAGACTCAGAGTGCTGCGACTGCCACCGGACGTCAGGATACGGAAAAAGTCTGTTCGTATTGCAGCCAACCCGGTCACTTTGCGGCACGTTGTGAGCTTAATCCACATCGAGGCACTCGATGTGGTAATTGTGGCAAGTTAGGTCACTCTACAGCTACGTGCTGGAGGAAGAATAACACCGATGTTGTGCGAAAAGTTGCATTTGAAGGTGTGAAATCCGAATCAGAGAGAGAGAGGTTGCTGAGTGAGAAACGAGGTTCCCAGAACACAGGCGAGAACCAAGTCTCAGTTGTGATTGCTGACCCTTCAGATGATGAAGATCCCGTTACAACCGCAAAAAGAGACGCGGAAGGGGAGCCTCTGCCCAAGCAACCGCGAACTGGCCCTCTCTCAGGGATTTCACCCGTGATGTTCCCCGAATCCCATACCACCAGGACTGCCTCTCAGCAAGCCAAAAACCCTCTCAAGAAGTCGACAAGACCTAGGAAGGGCACTGGGAAGAAGTCTAAGGGGAAGTCCCGGAGAGTGAAGATCCAAGAACACGTTGGGAAATATAACATTTACGAAGAATTGGCGAGAGCCCCTTCTGGCATCACTTTCGGTCAACTAGTCCGCGGTGATGCGGACGAGGCCAAGAAAGACATTCGGCGCATTCTTTCCGGAGGTTTTTCGTCAAGGCGTGTCAGTTACGCTCATACTCATTCACTCCCTCAAACTCTCAAAGTGGTGAATGTTACTGTCTATGGCTCTAGTTCCCAGGCGTTGCTGGACTCCGGTGCTATCCCCAATCTTATGTCTATTGCGTTATGCAAGCGGTTATCGTTGGAGATGAAACCGTCGAGTAGGAGGATTGTCGTTGCAGACGGGACCAAATCCTTAGTTCGCGGAAGCCTGCACGATGTTTCCCTCGAGTTTGGTTCTCTCCGTGTCCCGTTGGATTTCCTGGTCGTTGAGAAGCCTCCCTTCAATGTGATTGTTGGCTGTCCTGCTCTTGAGTCACTCCAAGCCTGCTTGGACCTGGGTACTCAGCAAGTTTCTATGCAATTTGACGGCGCATCTGTTGTTTTGCCTCTCGATTACCATCGCCCTGGTGTAGTGTTCGACGAAGAGAATGAACACACCGACAGTGAGGATTTCACTTCCGCTTCAGAGTCGTTCTTCTCTGATAGTTCAGAGAGCGACGACGAAGGATACGCGATCGCTTTCTCGAAGGGCAAAGTTGACACGTCAGTATATGCTTTGAATACTATGAATGAAGAACAAAACTCCTTACAACCACCCGAAGAGGAATCCGCGAACGAACTGGAGAATATTGGTGCTACGAGTCTCAGTCAGGAAAGCCCCTCCCCTGCTGATCCTCAGGATTTGGAGGAAGGTATGAGACAATTGAATGTGAATGATGTTGAACCGGAACTTTCTATTGCTACTCCTCACGCCACTGGGGAAGCAAATAGAGAATTTGAGAACGATGAAGAATCGGAGGAAAGCGCAGACGACAACGACTCCGAAGGTTCTCCATCGGATGGAGGACACGAACGCGATCTCGTTGTCCCAGTCAGGGATGACGTTGTTCTTCTACGAGCCGAAGATGTGAGACGACAGCCTGATTATCTTATCTTTCGAGTCTACCGTCGTTACCCTCAGCCACCGGATAGAGAACAACTTCATCCACACTCCTCTGAACTTCCGTACGGAGAAATGGGTGTCCTAGAGCTGGACAACAGTTCCGAACCAATAGTCCGTTTCGGAGTAGGCTGGCCTATACCTGCACCGGCTGATGAAGAACCCCTCGCGGTTCCATCGCAAAGCGAAGCCCATGAAGACCATGTGATGGTTATAAGTCTTGACAACAGTAACGATGAGGCCGATAACCAGCTGAGCGGTTTAGCTGAGCCGAATGACGATCAACGCCGATCGGTCTATCACACCCCGAATCCCTCGTCTTTTCAGAGTTCCACGACAGACACTAGCCTTCAACCACCTGATCCTCCCCTTTCGTCATTTGAAAATAATGGAGAAGGTGAAGAGAGGAACTCTGGAAGGGACGACGAAGAAGATGAAGATTGTGTAGAAGTAGAAGAGGAAGTGGTGAATAATGGAAATGAAGATGATCATGAAGAAGATGAAGATGGTTCCTCACCAGAAGAAGTCGAGCTGTCTGGTACCCCTCTCTACCGCGACCCTGTCCTCACCATCCCGATTACGGACGAGGTCACTTTGCTACCACCTGAAGAAGGGGAACTTATCAGCGACTTTCTTTTGGTTCGTGTCCAGATTCGGTACCCTGTACCCACTCCAGCGCACCCCCCTCACTTCGGCATGCACAACATGCCTTTCGGTCGTACCGGGCTACTGGAGGAGGATGACGACGGCTGCTACGTGATTGCTTTCGAGGAAGAGCTTCCTCAAGAAGAGTTGTCGACGCAGGTCCCCCCACCACCTGTTAGAGAGTTGGAAGATCAACCCGACCCCTCGCAAACAGAGCCGCGTACCACTGGCTCTGGTGAAGGACACTCTACTTCACGTGATAGTGAGCCGGAGGTTGCGTGTCCCGCTCCTGAGATCAAATACTCCCTGCTAGATCCGGTCGCGATTGATGGCAAAGGTCGTATACTGGATCGAAGAGATTACCCTGCTGACACGAGTCACGAAGAAGTCATCCTCAAAAGGCTTTCACACTTGCCCAGCAGGGAGCAACAGGAACTACTTCGTGTTTTACTTGACCTTGGTGTGGTCGCCTGGTCTTTGTATGATCTTTGACCTGCAGATGTACCAGTCATGCATGAGTTCTCACTGACGACCCAGACTCCGATACACTCAAGAGTTCGTAGGCTTCCGCCGCGACATGACGAAGTCGTCAAGAAGGAACTCGGTAAAATGCTTGACGCTGGGATAATCAAACCTTGTACATCGCCATGGTCCTTTCCGATCGTCATTGCGACCAAAAAGGATGGCAAGCCAAGGTTCTGTGTAGACTACCGAGCTCTGAACCGAGTTATGAAAGCGGGCAGATGGCCCTTACCTCATATTGAACAAATCTTTGATGACTTGGGCGGCTGTTCGTTCTTCACTACGCTTGACCTCTTCTCCGGATACTGGCAGATCAGAATGTCACCTCGGTGTAAGGAGATGACCACCTTCGTTTGCCGTCAAGGAACCTATCAGTTTGAGGTCATGCCCTTCGGCTTGATGAACGCCCCCTCAACATTCCAAAGAATGATGGACTCTATCCTCAACAAGTATCCGTTTGTAAGGGTCTATCTGGACGACGTGGTCATCTATTCAAAAACCTTAGAGGATCACGTCGAGCACATCAAGTTAGTACTAAGGACAATTGCCTCCCATGGGTTGAAGCTGAAGATCTCTAAGTGCGACTTTGCCCATCCCAAGATTGAACTGCTCGGACATGTTGTCGACCAGAGCGGAGTTGCAGTGGACGTGAAGAAAATAGAGGCCATCAAGGCGGCTCCGATCCCTAAGACAACCACTGAACTGAGGAGCTTTCTTGGGCTTGCTGGCTATTACCGCCGGTTTATCAAGCACTTTGCCAAAACTTCGGCAGTTCTCTATGCAGGAACGTCCGGAAATCGGAAACTAGTGTTCAACAATGAGATGGTTGAAGCCTTCAAAGACCTGAAGGAGAAGCTAACCAGTCCTCCAGTGTTGGCCTTTCCCGACTTCGAAAATCCGTTTCGGGTCGAAACCGATGCTTCTTCATTTGCGTTGGGCGCCGTTCTCGCTCAGAAGAAATCTGATGGCATGTTTCACCCAATTCAGTATGCCAGCCGGACTATGACTGCAGCTGAAAGGAACTACGCGGTCTGTGAGCAGGAGGCGCTTGCTGTCATCTTCGCGTTCAAGAAATTTCGGCTATACCTTCTTGGATCAAAGCCATTTCAATTGATTACAGACCATCAGGCGCTGAAGTATGCGTTTCAGAAGAAGGATGTACATGGGCGATTGGCCAGGTGGCTCGATTTCCTAGCTGAATACGAGTTCGAGGTTGTGTACCGCTCAGGGGATAAGAATTGCGCTGCTGATTATCTTTCGCGCTACTCCACAGTAAGGGGGCATCATGCTCCAGAGGTGGCGACTACTGTTTCTTCCCCTACATGTGAAGCTTTTTCAGGCCTCGAACCTTATTATGCAAATATTGGTCGATATCTGAGCGCCCTTCCGGTCGATGAGCCCAACTCGAGCCTCAGAGGGGCGATCAAAAGGAATTCTAAGAAGTTTATGGTATGGAATGGGCAGTTGTATCGTAGAATGGGGTCCGGGTTACGACTCCTTCCTAACGTCAATGAAAGGCGTAAACTCTTGAAAACATTTCATGACGATGTGGGACACTGGGATGTCAGGGCGACCAGAAGGCACGTCATCGATCGATTCTGGTGGCCCAATATTCACTCTGATGTCACAACCTACGTCAAGAGTTGTGATGGCTGCCAGTTCATGGGATCTTTTCTTGCTTACCGAGCGGGGCAACGAGCCCAGCTGACGGATATCTTCCACACGTTTTCAATTGATTTCGCTGGACCCCTCAGGGTGACGAGGAACGGAAACCGATTCTTGCTCATTGGGGTCGAGCACCTCACGGGATGGCCGATCGCAGTGGCAACTCGAACATCTACTGCAGTCGACGTAGTCAACTTTATTAGAAGGGAGATCGTCACACCCTTCGGCTATCCCCGCACGATTGTCTCCGATAACGCTACCTCCTTTCTCGCGTCAAGTGTCCAAGCTTATCTAATGCGTCATGATATCACTCTCAAACCGGTGCTCGCATACGCACCTATGTCTAATGGACGCGCAGAAAGAATGGTAGGGACGATCAAGAGGGCGATCGCGAAAACGATTCATGATCAGAACTCTGATTGGGATGAAATACTCCCGGAGGTTCTCTATGGTTATCGCACTCGACAAATGGCCGAAGGATATTCTCCATTTCAGCTCATGTATGGAGTACGGCCCCGAATGCATCCATCAGATCCTGCTTCCCTGATAGCCACGCCGTCACTTGATCATCGTGAGGTGGAACTACAAGCCTCCACTCTTGGGAGGGCCACAAGGGTATTGCAGCAGCCTCGCCGTCAAGACGATGAGCGCCGTGGACATCGGTTCGCTGTTGGGGACCAGGTACTGGTAATGCGTGGTGAAGCCCTTAATCTTTCGGTGAAATGGCCATCATTCAAATCAAAATTTTATGGACCATGCCGCGTCGTTCGGGCCAATCATCCTCGGTACATATTGGTTTCTCCACACCGACGTATGTCGAGAAGGGGCATTCATGCGAGACGCTTAAGACCTTACCGTCCTAGACCAAGGCATATGATCCCGAGAACAGTACGATATGAAAGAAATAATCAGCCCGAAGCGGCATGCCCGGTCGTGGTACAAGGAGGACCAAATCCAACCAGACCCCCTGCTGACTATCTGAGGATAATTGTGGCTGGATGGAGACTTTCTGAATGGCTTTCCCCTGTCAGCACGAGTACAAACGATCTACAGAAGGTGGCATGGAACCTATTACATGTTTACCTTGGGACTTTCAAACGACATGGACCCTACATAACCGAGGGTCTTCTTACTAAGCTGGTCTCATTGACAGGAAGGGTGAACCCTTTCATTATACCGCTTGTGGGTCAGCAGTTTGTCTTTTACTACTATCACTTTGCGGTGGCTCGCTATGGACATCTTCCCCCGCAGAGAACTTACGGAGTGGAGGTGTCAAGCTTCCTGCAGCGGATTGAAGCTGGAGAGGCTTTCGAGATCGATCTGGCATATGACCAAGATCGCGGTGACGTACCTCCTCCGCTCCAGATTGAAGAAACCACCCCAGTAACGCCGGCTCTTCTTGCAATGCCGATAATTGTTGACTACGAAGTCTACAACCAGGACGTGAACTACTTGGAAATGGAAATCGGTGGGCGTACACTTGAGAACTGGCTCTCCCCACTAGAATGTGAGGACTGGGAGAAGCATTGTATTGTTTGGAATTGCTTTCATCTCTGCTTGAGTATTCATCTCGTATACGGTCAGTATTTTACACAGTATGCCCATGTGATGCTTGGCAGATTGGCTAGAAGGCTCCATCCGCAGATGAACAGGCTTGGCGCGGATAGGACGATATTCTTTCTATATCACTATGTCATTGGAAAGTATGGACATCTACCAGCTGCTGCGACGCACGAAGAGCAGGTGGAAGACTACATTCGTCGTATTGAAAATCATGAAGAGTTCCTCATTGACTTTGAACCAGATCCTGAGTATCCAGAACCTCCACACCCTTTCAGGTATACTACCGAAGAGATTTCGCGGGACGGACCCTTGGAACATTGATCAAAACCGTAAGTTCATGGTCGCCCAGGCGTAGCGACCGCTGAGTTGGGGAGTGTGTGGAGGCGGATGCAGGGGAGTGTCCCGCCACCCCAGGGACACTCCCGAACAATTTTTTTCTATATCTCCGACACCTTCCACCCCTGGACTGCGCCGTCACTCCCGCCGTCTGCGCCCACCGCTGGGCGCCGTGCGCTGCGACGCGGCGGCAAGGATGATGAGGTTTCGCGCCGCGCGCCGCGGCGCGCCCCCGACGGAGATGAAGAAGTCGCGCGCCGCTCGCTGCGGCGCGCCTGAAGAGGAGGATGATGAGGTTTCGCGCCGCGCGCCGCGGCGCGCCCCCGACGGAGATGAAGAAGTCGCGCGCCGCTCGCTGCGGCGCGCCTGAAGAGGAGGATAATGAGGTTGCGCGTCGCGCGCCGCTGGCTGCGGCGCGCCCGCCGCTAAACAGTCTTTGGAAGCTCGCGCCCCGCACGTTGCGGCGCGCCAGCTGCAGGGTAGGAAAAGGAACGTGCGCGCAGCACCTGACGCTGGAGGACAGTGAGTGGAGCGCTCTCTTCGGGGGAGCTCAGAAAGTTGTGGCGCGCTCTGTCGCGCGCGTCGCAACACATACGACCAGGGGATACAAATCAATTTAATCGAGAAGCAGGAGTTCTATGACAAAGAGGCAATCGAAGATACGAGAAATGGATATCAATCAGAGGACAACAAAGCTTTCACAGCGTCATGAACGAGATGAAGCGCGCGTGCGCTGGAGGGAGAGCGTAGCACCATCATGGAAAGCGCCAACCCAACACCAATCCCGCGCACGAACAGTACTGGGAGCTCGTTAAGATTGTCTTTGAGCTCATCCATCGATATTCCACGCTTGAAGAGGAAGTCATATAGAGCCTCCTCGCAGGCGAAAAGTTGCGCTTCGGTACGTTCTTCGGTGGCAACATCGTCTTCGTTCGCAAATGCGGCGTCCTCCTCGAGCTGAATGGTGTCCGCAGTAACTTCTTTTGCTTCGCTCTCGATCAGGACGGTTGATTTGGCACGCGGAACATCGGAATGGTCGGTATCGTCGTCGGTCATAGTAGCAATAACTTCGTTTGGAGTTGACATCGTTCAAAAGATGGACACCTGAAAGGCGGTGGTAAGATAGGGGAAGCATGGCAGACCTGAGAGGCACCGAAGGGTAACTATAATATCGAATATACCGCCATGATAACTGGTCACGCACGCACAATCGTGATAGTGCCACGATGGCACGACATGGAAGGTGGATGTCATCCGGAGGACTAGTTGAAAACCTAAATAGCCAGAAGAAATCTGGCCAACCACCGACCTACATAACGAAGAACCGTACGTTGACATTATTACCTATTATGGACATGGTGAGCAATATTAAGTTGTTTGTCACAAGACGACAATCGGCGCACCGTATCACCAACAGCCAATGAACAGGAGACATAACGAAGAACCGTACAACGGTATCACAACCAAGTATATGACCTGGTGAGCCGTTCTGAATGCCTTGGTGAAAGATGATATTAGGTGTTCGCTTGCGGTGACCATGCATTATCACAATTGTAGATATAAACCCCCGAGTTCGAGCGCTCGCTGCAAACTCAACTCGGGCAGACCACTTCCCCTCTGGACGACTTCCCCCATCCTTGCCTCTCTCGCCTTTCTTCCTCCCCTTCCGTCGTCGCCAACCTTCTTTCCTTTGGCACTCCCACCTTCCCTCAGCGCAGTCTGCGCCTCCCTGCCACCAACCTTTCCCCCTACATTTCCTTATTCCCGGCGGCCCGGTCTCCCGCCGTTCCCTACACAGTCGCCTTGTGCTGCCCTCCATTAGGCTCGTCCGCACATTGCGATCATATCTACATCCCCGTTTTCTCGGACGGACGTGGGCAGTGTTACGCATTGCACTGGTTCCATTCCTGTCGCCACCTCGCCTGGTTGTTAGGTTTGTGGTGGTATCGACGACAGAATCGAACGCCTTAGCCCTGCCCATTCTACTGTTCCGCCGACAGCCTTGGTTTGTTGGTCTGTTGGCGCTGCATTCTGTAGTATAGCCCGGCCAGATCAACGGGGGCTCTACAAGACCAAGTGGTGACGTCACGGGCTCCCGGGCACGTGTGCCTATTGTACCACGTGGGACGCGTAAGCGCAGGCTTGGACAAGACTAATTAGTCTATTTTCGTTAATTTAGAATTAATATTTACTCGGTAGTGTAGATATGTGGCCGGGGTGGTGCACCACAAATGCACCTCCCGGTGGCCCACGTGGCACTAGGCCCGTGAGAGCCGGAGGGGCGCTCGGGTGTACTAAACCCCCGAGACGCCAACCTCCCACACCAAATGGTAAAGTCAAGCACCAACTAGGCTGATTTGACACCAGTTCGGTTCTACAGTCACCAATTGGTAAGTCTAGTAGTCCTCTAATAGTTTTGCTGACCTCGAGGGTTATACGTGCCTGCCGCACACCAGTGCAGGCGTATTTACCACTTGGTCACCGTGCACTATAGGCAACGGTGGGTGCTGCCGACCTATTAGGTGTCACGCGTTTCACTCCTCCGCCGGGTCGAGCCCACGCGGGGCTCCCCACTAGCAGCTCGCACCGATCGGTTATACCACATATTTTGGTCTCCCGACCTAGAATTTGTGGATTACCAAGTGGTTTTTGGAAAGGGGGGATTTGGAAGTCACGAAATACCTGAGTGGTTTGGTCGCCGTTGCCGAAGCAATGTGCTCCGACACCAGTTACCTAAATGGAGAAACGGAGCGTCCGTCACCCGAAAAGGGCGCCGAGCGCTCCACCAAGTGGCCACCCCGTACGGGGTTCGGTGTCCTATCCGGTGTTGGATAACCCGGAGGACCTGATTCGGAAGGAACGCCCACCGAGGGGGAAGAAGGTAGACCGAGAGGCTGGGGGCCCCTCGACGCTTCCCCGGGCTGACCAAGTGGCCGAAGGAGCAGGCTCCGCAACGGAGGAGCCCGCTCCTGTAACAACCCCAGTGGTAGACCAAATGGAGGTGCCAGTCGGACCGCGACTGGACTTGGACGAGGTCACCCGAGTGGTAGTTGATCGAGCCTCCCAGGAGGTCCTCGACAAGGTACCTGTGGTGGTGTTACAGTACCTCGAGAACGAGGTACGAGGACACATCGACCGATTGGTTATGCTGGCTCTGCAGCAGCAGGGGGCTAAGCTTCAACCTGAGATGGTGGCGCAGGCCGCGCTCATGAAGCAATCTCCCCCGCCTGCAGTAGACGCCACCACACCACTTGGTATTCTCCACCCTAACCTTCCTACACAACCGACTGGTGAAGGATTTATCGACCGCATGGGGAAAGGGGCCGAGCCTCCAGGGATGGAGGGCCCGAGGTACGTTTACCTCCCCCAACCTACTGGTGTAGCTCCGTCAGGACCAAGTGGTGGAGACCCTGATGAAGATTCGTCGAGCTCAGGAGACGAGCGTCGACGTAAACCAAATGGTAAGAAGAAGAAAACCAAAAGGGGAAAGAGAAAGAGTCGCCGGTCGGACTCGGACTCTTCGTCCTCAGACACCGATTCGGATTCGTCAGGAGACGACGACCGTACAGGTTCACGACGCAAGAGGAAGGACTCTCGCAAGAAGAAAGGAAAGAATCCCCGTAAGGGTAAGACCAAAAGGTATAACGATTCGGACTCAACTTCCGACGAGGAGACTGACCTAGAGGTGCTTACGCCGCTCAATGATTTATTCACCAAAGCGGTTGACTATCGTACCTATAGGTTAGAGAATAGACAGGCTGAGTATACCAAAGAGGTAGCTCAGAAGATAACGAAGCATCATAGGAAGCTTCGTTTCCAACTTGGTGAAACTCGCTTTAGCGGGGATGACCCTATTGCGATCATTGATTTCCTTCAAAGGTTCAAGATCGCTTGTGATCAAAATGGGTTTTCAGAGGCAGCAGCCATGTGGCTGTTTCAATTCTACCTAACTGGTCAGGCTGGAGCGTTGCTCCACAGCCGCCTCCAAGGAAACACCATGGCGGTGGACGAAGACCAAACGGAAATGTTGACAACATACCCACAGGTGGTTAACTTCCTACTGGAAACCTACGCGACCGATGAGGTAATCCAGGAGGCGTACGCAGAGGTGCTTGCGTACCGCCAGCGCGCGGGACAAACCGAATTGGAATTCGCTCGCTCCTTATGGGCATTAGCCTCCGGCTGTGGAAGCGTCTTTACTACCAAAAGGTTGAAATCGATGTACGCCGACAACGTGGCGAAGTCTATCCGATCACAGGTTCGTAACTACCTAGCTACCAACCGCACGGTCGACTACAACGCACTAGCCCGCCATGCACAGGGACTAGGCGACACCGTTCGGTCAGGGGCCAGGAAAGACTCCGCACCACTTGGCAAACCATCGAAGGAGAAAGGAAAAACCAGGCGGTCAGTGTTTGACGTAGAGGAAGAGGAGACCACTACGGGGGAGGCGTCCACACAATACGCCTCCCAGGGTCACCCAGTCCACTTGGTGCATGCACAACCGACAACTAGATCGCACGGTAATACCTCTTGGTCCAGCTCGCTATCCAGCGAGCCACCCTCGAGACAAACCTCAGCTCCACCATCACAGGTATCCGTACCGGTCAGCCCGGTCCTAGCGGTACCATTCAAGCAATATGGTGAACGAGGACCATCCCCGCAGCAACGGAGTGCAGTACCTATTGGAGGCCGTCCCCCATCGCGCGCGTCGTCGCTCGCGATGAAGGACCCCACAACCGGCAATCTCCTCTGTTGGTTCTGTTTGTCGCCCCACCACTTGGCAACAGCGTGCCCAAGTGTGGCTCCGCAGAACAGGAACGCTCTCCTGACTGCTCGCCAGCAGAACCACCAGGATATATTTGGGCCCACGGCGCGGAGCGCAGGCACGGGACACGCAAATGCGCGACCCAATGCAGCCACACCTCATCAGGTACACCTCGTTACGGAGCAGGACCAAACGGATCCCGCCCCGCAGGCGGAAAACGCCGAACAGTTGGGATAGAGGCCTTCCCCAACTGTCCGAAGACGGAAGGCCTTCCAGAACCAAGTGGTGCAAGTATGGACAATTACCCATTGGTTACAGGGGAGGAGAGCCTCATGGACGGCACCGAACCGATATGCTTTCTCAAGCATAGTAACTATAAGGTAAACGTCACCCTCGGGTTTACTTCTAACCACTTGGTACCATGCGTCACTGTCCTGGACACCGGGGCAGGACCTAATCTGGTGAATGCCAAACTATTAACTAACAGACAACTTAATAAGCTTCAGCCATGTACATTAACTAACCCACTGGTTGACGCCAACAACAGACCACTAACCGTCATGGGAGCGCTTACCATAATGGTATTGATTGACACCATGAGGGTCCGAGTTCGCTTCATAGTCGTTAACCAACTGGCAACAGACTGTATCCTCGGCACAACTTTTATAGACCAGCATGTCAGGGCAATTTTTCCACGTTCTAAGACAGTTCTGTTCCATAATGGCCCCCGGATCGCCATTATTGGTAACCACAAGGGTGCCTCTCCGAAAGAGAACCGCACTCGACACCAACCGGTCCCGGAAAACACACTCTCCAACAAGGTGCGATTGGCAAAGGCGGTAACAATACCGCCTATGAACCACTTGGTAGTGAAGGTCACATGCCAACAACCTGGCCTGTTATCCGTTCAGAACCATTCACGGTTGGCCGAACGACACATGACCTTAATGGCGAATGGTATAGTCGACAACATACCGACAAAACCGTTTCAGGTCTACCTGAGTAACTTCAGCAACCGCCCGGTCAAGTTGCCAAAGCACACCGTAATTGGTCTTGCCTTACCGGCTCCCCGTACGATCTTTACAATTATACCACAATGGTCCCACGAGGTCGTGGATGCTAAGGAAGGGGGGGGCAGTGTCAATTCGTTGAATTCGTCGCGAACAGACCATATGGTGCAGCGACTAGCTGAGCGAGAAGACCAGAAACTGGAGCTCGACCCAGTGACCAATTGGAAGACGGAGGTGAATATAGGACTTGAAGGGGAAGAGCTCAGAGCTCGGATCCTTGGACTCCTGGAGCCATTCAGTACCATGTGGTCGGGTAAGCTGGGAGCCATTAAGGCCACCCAGCACAGGATTGACCTCAAACCGGACTCCCGTCCCATCCACCAACAGCCATACCGCGCGGGACATAAGGCCCGTGAGGTAGAGCTGGAGGAGGTAGAGCGGATGCTCCGCGAGGGGGTTATAGAACCGGCAAACTCGGAATGGGCTAGCCCTGTAGTGCTAGTCCAAAAACGAGGAGAGACCCGTATGAGGTTCTGTATTGACTACAGAAAACTTAATGCCGTAACGGTAAGGGACTCGTACCCCATCCCGAGGATGGATGAATGCATCGACTCCCTAGGAGATGCGAACATCTTTACCACACTGGACGCCAACTGCGGGTATTGGCAGATCGAAATACCAGAGGGTGACCGTGATAAGACTGCGTTTACATGCCACGCAGGCCTGTATCGCTTCTTACGCATGCCGTTTGGTTTAAGAAACGCCCCCGCTACCTTCCAAAGGGCGTTAGACATCATACTGTCTAAAGTGAAGTGGACAACCGCATTGGTATACATAGATGACGTAGTCATCTACTCGAGGTCCATAGAGGAGCACTTCTCGCACGTCCAAGTGGTACTGCAGTTGCTACAAGAGGCAGGCGTGACCCTCAAACTACGAAAGTGTATGTTCTTCAACCAAGAGGTAGAGTACCTAGGGCATACAATAAGCCCCGGGAAACTCGAAGTGACCAAACGGAATATCCGAGCGGTACAGGAAGCGAAGCTCCCTACGTCGCAGACGGACATACGATCCTTTATAGGTCTATGCAACGTCTACCGGCGGTTCATCAAGGGTTTTGCAAAGATAGCCGCACCCCTGAACCGGAGGTTGCAGAAGGGGCAGCCCACACACTTTGACCACCTGGAAGAGGACGAGGTAGAGGCGTTCTATACATTGAAAGCAGCGCTTCTCTCCCCACCGGTACTGGCATTGCCCAAAACGGGACTCCCGTATACACTGGACACGGATGCGTCGGACGCCCAAATAGGTTGCTGCCTAATGCAGGAACAGGAGGACGGCAAGCTCGCACCAATTGGGTATTGGAGTAGAGCTCTTAACCAAGCGGAGCAGAACTACACCGTAACGGAGAAGGAATGCCTAGCGGTTGTTTGGAGCATGCTCATGCTACGTCCTTACCTATATGGTGTGCGCTTCACGCTCCGAACGGATCACGACTCCTTGAGGTGGATATTAGGCTTGGCGGACGCATCGGGTCGTCTGGCCCGATGGCGTCTGAGACTCTCGGAGTTTGAGTACGATGTGCAGTACCGCCCCGGGGTCAAGCACCGAGTGGCGGATGCATTGTCCCGGTTGAATACCGAAGGATTGGACACTGACCCAGTGGACGACGACATCCCATGCTTTACTATAGAACCAGCTAACCACGAGGTCAATGAAGTTCTGAAGGGATACTGGCATGATGACAGTACGTACCAAGTGGTAGTGGAGACCCTCCTTCCTGTGGAGGAAGGGGAACACGCTCCAATCACCCGTGAGGAATTCTTACGCGAACAATCGACCGATAGGTTGTGCAAAACGCTCGCTGACGTACTTGGAAGGAAGGATTCTCATTTCGACGTCGACCACAATGGGTACCTCATCAGACGCTCACCTTTAGACGGAGCTCTCCAGAAGGTCGTACCTGAGTCATTAAGACAAAGGGTGTTATATCTGTCACACAATCCACGGCTTTCGGGACACCCTGGAGCCACGCGGTTGTACTATACCCTTCGGAGGCAATTCTACTGGCCGCATATGGCTAACGATGTATATACCTATGTGGCGCAATGCAATTCGTGCATTAAGACCCGAGGTGGTGTGGCGAAGCACAGGAAGTACCTAAAGCTATTCCCGGCGGCGGGGCCCCTGGAATTCGTAGCAATCGACATACTGGGGCCCCTGCCCAAGACCTCAGAGGGTTACCGCTTTGTAGTAGTCATAACCGACAGGTTCACAAAGCTCACCAGAGCCATACCTCTGAAGAACCAAACGGCAACGACACTAGCGACAGCCTTCCTGGAGAATTGGGTCTACCCGTACGGTGCTCCCATGTACCTACTGACCGATAACGGTTCGAACCTAGCTTCTAAGTTCTTCGAGGCGGTTTGTACAATGCTAGGGGTCAAGCACTACTTTACCACGGCCTATCATCCGCAAACAAACGGCCAAGTGGAACGCTTCAATAAGACCCTAGTGGCACGCCTACGGCACTATGTCGAAGAGCACCAAACCACATGGTCGGAGTATGTCCAACCATTGACATATGCGTACAACCTCCAGGTCCACAGGGTCACTCAAACAACCCCATTCGACCTGGTACTTTCGCGAACACCACATGGTATTATCGTCCAGCCCGGACCTGACCGCTCGGAAGCGGCCGGGACACTCACACCGGCGAAGGTCAAGAGAAACATACTCCAGAAGTTACGCGCCGCTTTGGCTGCTGCCAAAGTTAAGATGACAGCAGCCCAAGAACGGTATAAAGCGGACTATGACCGAACGGTGAGCAAAGTGACCAAAGTGGTAGCAGGAGACATGGTCTTCCTTGACGTGCCACCAAAAGGTAAGCGACCAACCCCAGCGGAGATGGAAGAGGACATCCGCCTTGAGGAGGATATCAATTCTAAACTACTACCCAAGTCCACGGGACCATACAAGGTGATTCGCTCCGACGAGCATACCGCTACGGTCATAATGGAAGGTTTGGAGAACACGGTCTCCATCGACAGGATTGTCAAGGCCGCACAACCGACGACAGCGAATGCACAACCAATAGGTGAGCCAACGCAGCAAGAAGCGGAGAGGGAGCAAACGTCTCCCATACCCCCTCCTATGATGAGTCAGCCGAGCGGTCAACCTTCCACCAGAGCCGTAACGGCTGACCCCACGACCCAAGCGGCACAGGAGATCGAGCCTCGGCAAGACCAACGGGTCACACCACCCACGGGGAGCCACGCACCCCATGACCAAATGGAAGAGTCACACCCTCAAGTAGACACTCAGGAGTGCGCTATTGACACCATTGTAGGTCACGAACACACCACAAAGGGTATGCGCTACCGGGTAAGATGGTATGGATGGTCGCCCGAGCACGACTCTATGGAACCACCTGGTCATATCCCTAACAACTTCATCATCCGATACTGGCGCAAACAAGGGCGAACGCCCCCACCAACTGGTATTGCTTCGCGTGGTACGCGTCGCTAAGGAAGGGGGGGGGTTATCGAAGCCGTTGAACGCCACGCTACACGAAAAGCTAACTAACTAACCTAACAGGAAAACAAAAGAAGATCAGAGATCACAATGCAAGACACTTTATTAGTCGAGAAGAATCCACGAGAGGGAACCACGAGGTGACTTAGGAGGCCTTGGAGGACCCACGGCCACGTCCGCGTCCACGACTGGTTCCACGACCGCGACCACGTCCACGGGAGGTCCCGCGAGATGAAGCGGAACCTCCACGACCAGAGGACACCGACATAGGTCCGGCGGAGCTTCCGCCCCCGCCGCTAGCCGCGCTCGTGGCGCACCACCACTTGGTAAGGGAGCAGAAGTACCAGCAGGTCCCGCAGGGGTACCGCTGCTGACTACCGGCATGGTATTCGCAGGACCAGTGGGTGGATGGAAGGAAGGCGGTAAGCTAGACGGAGGGATGCCACCAGAGGTCGGAGGAGCAAGACCACTAGACGGCCCTGCACCGGGGGTCAGACCAGTAGGCGGCCTAGGAGCACCGGACGTCGGCGGAAGCGGAGCCGAACGGAAACCAGTTGAGAAACCACTTGGTGCTCCTGTCCCAGTACTTGCTGGAGGAAGAGGAACGTTGTGAGGACCAAGCGGAGTATGGAAAGGTGCCGAAGGATCACCACCAGGAGGTCCACCAGGGAGTTGATACGTACCAAGGCCACCAAAGCCTACCATTGGGGTCGCAGGTTGCTGTGACGCAGGAGCGTACGGGTTGAAACTTTCCACAGGGGGTCGATGTAACGGCGCGTGGCCTTCCACAAGGTTGCTCAACTGACCAACATAGGCTGTCACCTCACGGTAGAGATTGCGCTGGAAGTAGTCGCGGAACTGTCGCAGCTCAGAAGTGCGCCGCTCGTGGTGAGCAACCACGGGGAGCAAGTTGGTAAGAGTATCCACAGCGGTGAGGATGTCATTTGGACCAGGACGGTTGAAGTGCACCATCGAGGCGTGGTTGAGACGAGCCAGAGCGCTCCGTATCGCGCCACTATCACCACCAGGGGGCACCGGATTCACCGGAAGCGACTGGAAACCAACCCGAAGAGGCCCCTGGGCAGCCCGTCCGGGAGGGTGAGCAGCCGCCTGAGGGTTCGCCGGACCACTTGGAACAGGCGCAGCCACGCTGGTCGGAGGAGTAGCCTGTACAGGTGCCGACGGAGGCAATGCGGGGGACTCATAGTTCTCGGCAGCCACCATCACGGTATCGTCATTACCAAATGGGTCTTCGCCAGCCATGTGCTGCTGTTGGAGAGGCACGATGCTATGAACCTCCGGGTCGTAGACATCCCAACCCTGTTCAGGCCCCCAATTGTGGTTACTTACCGCAGTGAGGTAACCATCCAACTGCTGCGCAGTATATTTGGTGCCCTCCACGATGTTGGAGAGCCCCATGGCACGAATGTCGCCGACCACATCGTTGGGAATATTGAAGATACGACCAACTGGTTGAGTTCCGCTGATCCGACAGACTTGTCAGGGCAGCGCGTGTCCCAAGTCACACCTTCCACGGAAGCCTGAAGGGCGAGGATAGCCACCATGACGGCCCACTCGCTGCGCGCGACCGACCAAACGGCATATGCGTTGTTCCTCTCGAGGGAGATGCTACTACCAAAGTACGCAAGGACCGGCGGGGTCGGCACTTCCAGCCACTGACATACTTCATAGTGGTCCCACCAAGAGGGTCGATTGACATACCATGTCCGGCGGTTGTGGTCGCTCTGCGACCAATACTCAACGTTGTGGAACAGGAACATGGTCCGCGTACGGTTGTTACGGTGACGAACACGGCTCTCAGCCATCGCATCGGTCGCCCACCTCCCACGGTCAGTCCAATAATTGGTATCTAAAGGGCGCTCAAACGCGACGTACTCCAGATCGACCTCGATGTGCGTAGCAGGTTCGTCCAAGCGGTGAAGGATATCTACCAAACGGCGGAAGTAGTGGACCTCCCCATCGCAGCGGATGAAGGGGAGATCCGACGGTAACGGCCCACGGGGGATGTTATGTATAGAAACTGTCGTGCTGTCGCTGTGCCCCGCGCCATGGAAACCTGTTGTGCGACCGAACGGGCTGCCTGCTTTCTCGGCCCTTTGCGTGTGGAGGTAGGTGCCATAGGCACCGCCTCCAACCGGCGACATCCAACGGGCAATTGCGGTATATTGACTGCGTGAGACCCATGTGGCGGACGCAAGGGAACTTAGGTGAGGAACTGTGTTATGTGGATAAAGGCCGCAGTTCCCGCAGAAGGCGACCAATTCGCGGAGATATGCGCAAAGCTGGCACGCATAGGTGGGCTATGCGGCTGCCCCGTGCGTCTATTAAGGTCATGAAGGATTCAGCTGTTTGAGTCGCTCCATCCGTACTCTGGCTATAACGCGCAAGAGGGTTTAAACTGTTGCTCGGACGCCGCGCGGCGGCTGCGTAGGGATCATACGCCACGCGGAATCGGCGTAAGGGTCTTGACGAGACGCGTATTGCGATCCGTGTGTTAGGCCTTGGAAGTATTTGCCACCGTGCTGCCATGCGGCCACGCGCTACCCGCCAGGTGGTGCTTGTCAGACATCCCTCGATCCGGGAGGCCAACTAGTTTCGCGAAACCGAACGGTTGACCTCCGCCGAGGGGGAGAACCTTCAGAAGCGCGAATATCTCTTTTATAGGGTGCGTAGCGCGTCCTGCCAATACCAAGTGGTT
>VCMS01000067.1:0-202745 GCA_022539475.1 Gracilaria domingensis
AAACTCATCAAACGCATCGACTCCGTATTGAACACAAAAGCGCTCGATGGAGGCCCTGTCATAACCAAGCTGTTGACCGACGCGTTGTCGTTTAAACGTGCGAGTATCTTGAGTTTTTCAATAACAGTCGCGCTGTAATTGAACTACGTACTGCCGCCTTGCCCCACGTCTGTCTCTTCAGATCTTTGTTTTTGGCGAGGGTCGTCCAGAATGTGGCAAGGGTCGTCCAGTAAATTTTTTGAAAAAATATCGAGATCAATTATTTCAAAATTTGAAGATAATTGCTTGGGCCGTCCAGAATCGCTGTGCAGTAAATACTGGTGGGTTTTCCACTCGTGCTAGTTCTTTAGTCGAGGCTACCTGAACGGTATTTCGCGAAGTCTAGGTTCAGTTTCCATTAAGGTGCACATTACACGATACCTTCTGCGGAATGATACCCTGCAACGCATGGAATACTAGTGCTAGTACAGATGATGCCCATTATGAAATCATACGTTTTATTCGTATCTATTCTTCTATCGACCGCTTTTGCTAACCATATTCGCTATATACATGTACCATATCCCCATGATGGAGCGGGTGTAGGCGCAATCTGCGGCGGATGCCGCAGACTGCACGTCCCACCATCGGCTGTATCGGTAGAACAAATACGCACTCCGAGAGGATGAGGCGCCGAAGCGCCTCATCCTCTCCGTTCCTCATGTAGGGAACCATGCCCAGATGCATGGTTCCCTACTTGAGGAACCTGCACCTGCAACTCGTGAGCTACGTCCGCATCAAAAGTCATTTACCTGTATACGCAAGCAGAAAGTATCCATAAGTTTGTCAATTCTCCGTTGGATGCATTTGAAATGCGATGGAACCTACCATTGATAAAACAAAACAGAAACGTTGAGCTAGAAAAGTCGAGGGACCTAGTAACCCGCAAAAGGAAGAAGAAGAAGGAAAGGGATCGGTTAGATTACCAGCCCACCATCATCGCAAAGCGCGAAAGGTGTCGAAGCGAGAACTCACAAGCAAGGACACCAAGAATGCCCATGCAGCAAACATACCGCAAGATGCGATAAACGAAAGAGCAGTCTATGTCCCAACCAAGCACCAGAATCTCCTATCCCGAACAGTCAGACATCGATCTTGAGAGACGAAATGAAATTGGTGGTGTACCTGTGTACGCAAGCAGAAATTATCCATAAGCTAGTCAATTCTCCGTTGGATACATTTGAAATGCGATGGAACGTACCATTGATAAAACAAAACAGAAACGTTGCGTTAGAAAAGTCGAGGACCTATAACTCGCAAAAGGAAGAAGAAGAAGGAAAGGGATCGGTTAGGTTACCAGCCCACCATCATCGTAAAGCGCGAAAGGTGTCGAAGCGAGAACTCACAAGCAAGGACACCAAGAATGCCCATGCAGCAAACATACCGCAAGATGCGATAAACGAGAGAGCAGCCTATGTCCCAACCAAGTACCAGAATCGTCTATCCCGAACACTCAGAGATTCAAGATCGCCAAGGAACCAACTTGGTTTGTTGCGCAGTAGGTCTAGCTTCTCGCGTCTTGGCGCTACTTTTGAAAAGTAGCGCAAGAGGCGAAGATAGAGCCTATGGCGCAACGAAATGAACCATTGTTCGCGTACTTACAGTCGTCGCTTTGGGTTACCGGTTCCCGTTTCACCCTTCAATCGTTCTATATCTTGGACAAATAGAAAAGTTGAGGGTGAAAACTTATTTCCTGCCGTTTGCATGTCGCAGAGCGCGAAGAACGCGTGAGGATTGGTTAGTTTAGAGCAAAGATACGTGGAAGGATATGGAAGAACGTACGAATAGACTGCACGGAATACATCCATGAGATACGGATGATGTCCGCTTTATGGCGTTCTACTCCGGCGGAGTAGAACGCCCGACGGTAACGTATGTCGGACGCCCGGAGGCGCGGCGGCGGCGGCGGAGGGAAGAGATTTATTTTCTGTGCGAGACTGGACAGGTGTAAAGCGTACAACGTTGCGAAACCACAGGTTTATAACCAGTGGTAGATAATACGAGAAGTACACCCTTGTGTTGAGGTCGACGTGTACCTACGTTCCTTTTGAACGAAAGCACGTGATTTAAACTCAAAATATATTCTCCGTTCTCAGCATGACGTCGATCTTGACTGTCGCTCGACCTCCTTCTCCCTTCTTACAACCATCCCTTGCAGTCTTTGTCGTCGTTTCTCGTTCATTTCTTCTTCCCATGGTCTACTACTGTACACATAAGAAGCGTGGGTGCCCCTTCGTTACTCGCCGAGGAGTCTTATCTCTTCAACAGCATGTCAACCATTGCCCGTTTCGTCTGAAAGCAGCGCTGGAAGACGACAATAGCCGCCCATTCGGAGAAGCAAGCGTCTCAAGCTTTCCGCGCCCGCGCCCGGCATCTTCCGAAACGGTCACTGCCCCTTGTCGCCTTCCCGAGCCTTCGGTGTCCGAGGACATCGTCGACCCCACTCCGTGCGCCCCTCCATTCCGGACACTTCGCATTGTGTTTCTCCTTCCCCGGGTCCCGCGTCATTAGAGCGAGAACACGGAAGCAGTTCCCGCCCAGTGCCTTCTGAGGAGACCCTCGGTGATTTGCATATGGATTATCTCACGGTTTGTCTGGCTTCAGTAGCTTCCAACCTTGGTCATCGTGAGGCAGACGAGCTAATTGGGCTACTTCGGGACCCGCGATTCTCGCAAAGCGATTCAACGAGACCATAACAAGTTCCAAGCGCTGTACAGAACTGAAGAACGCCATTTTCGAACGATATGCCTCAAAGGACGGTTTCAATCGCAGAACTGTCTCGCCAGAAGGATGTAAGTTCAGCGCCACCATCTACACGAGAGACTCCGTTCAGACACTTGTTAAACAGCTCCAGTTGGCTAACAACGAAAACACATTCTTCCACCCTATACCTCAGACCCACTCCACGAAATATCTCACCCCATGTCCGGCTCTCTCGCAAGAGACGCCACCTCAAAACTTAAGGAAGTAGTGAGGGCTCTTTGGATAGTAGAATAGTGTGGTACTCCCAAGAAATAAGTTAAAGGAATCTTTCGTAGGTCATCTGCAGGTATGCACCGATAAGTCTTCAACAACTCTAAAGAAAACATCGGTTACTGCTTATCCTCTTCACCTCATCTTTCTCAACTTCTCCGACGAGCTACGACGTAGCGCATCGTGATGACCTCACAGTAGTGGCATACTTTCCTACAACACTAGTACAGTTTTTCGCATCTGAACTTCAGATGCGAAAAACGGTACTTGAAGCAGACGCAATCCCATTCCTCTCTAGGAAGTCTCTACGCGATTCCAGGATGCACATCCTTCAAGAATCTTTTCGTCAAATCTTGTAGCAAATTCTAAATCTAATGCAAAAAAGGTTTTCATTTCATCGGCGAAGACGCACTATATCGAGTGTGCCTTTTTCTGGCAAGTTTTGTGCGGATATTCTGAGGCTAAGGAATTCTGTCTACTCTTCATGAGACCAAAACGCAAAGCCCTTGTCGTAGCTGCAAATCCCTCCTCATCTTTATGCAGTAATGTTCTTACGTCATTCACTGGACCCTCTCAAAACCACACTAAACTTTTAGTGATAGTTCTTGAAGAGTCAGAAAACATACTCAGTTATTCTCGAATATGCAAAGAAAGGCGAAGGAGAAAGAAGTTTACGTCGTGCAAGGGAGAGGAGATCTAAGTCGGATACTCTCATGCGTTCTAATTCCATATCTCTTATTCTGTCGTGCATCAAAACCTCCTTGACCGTAAGATTCATCCAGGGGTTATTTCCATGCAGTCTGTTCGGAACAAGGAGAGCTCTCTTTGAACAGTTACGCAACTTGCATCTCGGCATATTGAAACCGATTAATACTCCAGAAATCGAGAGACTGTAGTCAGAGACCCTAAGCACTGCAATAGAATCATCCGCGTCACGTTCATTTCGAACGATACGTACTCAAATCCAGAACTTTACAAACGCAAATCTATCCCCCATGCAATGCAATTTTCTGCCAGAGGTTTGCATATAGATTGTTTACGCCGAAGAAAGGCAGGTTACTGAATGGAACCTTCATTAAGGCAGATCTCCTTCGAATGATGGATGCCAAAACATACAAAGACATTGAAATGTTTTTGCTTTCATGATGGAATTCTTTGAAATCTGATAGCGAGCGCAGGACACGGCCCCAATCAGAACAATTTTCTCTCAGTACTCGGACGTGCTTGGACTACTTATAGTTCAATCGTGGCCCATGGTGTAGTGAAAGCTCTATTTTGTCTCTAAGGTGGCAGATTGAAGCCTTTAAATGCTCCTCGACAAAGTGGTCCGCAGCAATTCATAGCTTTGGAACTGGAACTCTGAAGTTTTATCACGGCTCTTAACAGAAGAAGAACTAACACCATTGGCAGCATTTTACGGTATCTCTACAACACGTCGATTTATGTCTTCTCTTGTAATGTTGTTGACAGGCCTTGTTAATGGGAGCTGAAGCGATACGATTTCAATATTGGAACTATTGTCATGTGCTACGAGCCAAAGCACGCCGGGCTGAAGGGTTTTCATGACTACCATCTGTTTTGCTTTCACCTACGACTCTTTTCGCGTTTTCCTTCCATAGAGTTTTAAACTGAATGAATTTAGCACATAGGAGCTGCTACAGCCCCCGTTCTCTAAACCTGTGAGGATCATGTAGCAGTTAGCTTATCATGACTCCATTTAGTTCTTTTTAGTGTTCCGCAGAGATATCCACTACCACTATAATTCGGGATTCTATGGTCGTTGAAGGCCTTCATTGCTGTTTACCCGCCCGTCGTAACGAACCAATTAGATTCAGATATTAACATAAAACGCCAGAGCTGGTGCGCTCATGCTAGACGGTATTACTTCATCTAAATCATCCGTAGAATTGTATATTCACCGGAAACAATGGTGGCGAGTATTTTAAGTAGCTACTAACTCTCGTTACTCTGTTTTTCTGCAGCTCATCCCGGCGCATTACCACTTTCGTGCGTGCGGCTGTTGAGGCGCTTTCATAGTTCGTCACTTTTCTGCATTGAGCAGTGTAAAAAGTGTCGTGTGTCAGTACGTACACAACTTGTAGCAAACGCATGGTCGTCAGTTTTTTACTAGGTCAGCATCAATTGGATACGAAAAATAGCTGAGTCTTGTCTGATGAATGTATATTGTGCTTGGAAAAAAAGGACTGTCAGTAATGCATCAAACTGTGTTTTGGGAGTGTCGAAAGGCTGAAAAATGGTTTTAAAATGTGTCCGCGAGCAGGGTTTTAGTGGATCTAGACTGATGCGAGTAATGTGTGCGCTCTCGAATTGTGCTTTTTAAGCGCTCATAATACTCGAGATATACTCTCATTTATGTACAGCCGGCGTTGTCTGTACAGTCCTTTTACCTCCCGCCATCCACGTGGCCAGCACTGTTCACGTGTTGGGGGGCGGGTACACCGTAATGAGTGCGGGAAGTGTCGAGGAAGGTGTTTTGGGAGGTCTTGGCATGTGCCTAAACGTAGCCAGAATGTGCCCGCGGCCGTGGGAGGGGGGGGGGGGGGGTTGGTTGTGTTAGGGTGGCTACCCTAAAACAGCCGGACCCCCCGTCCGCGGCACGTTTTGGCTGGTTTTTAAAAAATGTGCTTTTTTATGCCCGCGGGTGGGGGGGGTCCGGTCGTGTTAGGGTAGCTACCCTAACACGACCGGACCCCCCCCCGCCCGCGGGCACGTTTTGGCCGATTTTTTGAAAAATGTGCGATTTTATGCCCGCGGGCGGGGGGTCCGGTCGTGTTAGGGTACCTACCCTAACACGACCGACCCCCCCCCTGCCCGCGGGCACGTTTTCGCCACATTCTGGTAGCGTCCACAGACCTCCCAAAACACACCAAAGCACGCAACACCGTCCAAAACGTAATCTGCCCACGGCAGGGTGGTCAAGTTGTGTTACGGTAGCGACCCTAACACAACTTGACCTCGTCCGCTGCCAGTACATCAGAATGACATTATGAAATGTCTGACGAGGCGCGTCTGCAACGACCCGTCTCCAGCAAACCTTCTTCCGCAGGCAGGCAAAGTGGTGGAAGTTTCACCACTTTGGCTTGTGCTCCTACCAACCCTACACGCCTCGCTTCCCCGCCCTCACTTTGTACAGAACAAAAACTCGCTCGTTGTTTGTTTCGCACCGCCCTGAATTTCTCGCGAGTGCACCCACTCAACGCTTGCAGTCGTCCCGTCGTCCGTCGCGCGTGCTTCGCCGCAGCCGTCATCGCCGCCACCTCGCATGAGCGTAAATCACTGCTCAATGCTTCCGAAGCATGGAAGCATGGGAGTCCCATAAACGCCCATCAACTCCTCTTCAGTGAAGGAACCGTTGCAGCGCGGGGAGGAACAGCATACGGATGACCAGTATCGTCATTGCATATTGCCGCCTTGAAGGAAACCATGGATGTCGTGGACAAGCTACAGCCGCACGGCACCGAAGTGCCTGAATCAACCAAAGATAAGGACGAAGGGTTGCGTATTGCCGCTCGGTGCGGACAGAGAGACAATTTGAACAAGCTGTTGCAGCCCAGCGCAGACGCGCACTCTGCAACCGAAGATGGATGGAGTGCATTGCATTTTTTCGCCATGAACGGGCACATGTGCGTTGTGAACGAGCTGCAGCACGTCGTTGACGTCCAGAGTGCAACATAGCTGATGGGAATGTATTGCATTTTGCTACCTCGAGTGAACACCTGAACGTTGTGAGAGATCTATTTCAGCGCGGCTTGAAACCAGATGCTGCGACCAATGCTGTCAGAATGCGGTGCATATTGTCGCCCCGAAACGAGCACATTGAAATGGTGAAGGAGCTGCTGCATCGCGGCGCGGACGTGCACAGTGCAGATCACGACGGTAAGAATGCGTTGCATCATGCTGCCAGCGATGGAAACATAGAGATTAGGAAGGTTTTGCTGTAATTTGGTGTCGACTTGCACAGCGCAGACAGCTTCGGTCGGAAAGTGCTGCATCATGATGCCGCATACGGACAGATTGAGATGGTGAAGGATCTGTTGCAGCACGGCTCGGACCTGCATGGCCTAGAGAACTATCGTCACAATGCACTGCATTTGAGCGCGGTAAAAGGGCACGTTGAGGTGTAGAAGGAGCTGCTGTTGTCACGTGGCGCCGACTTGTACAGCATAGACAAGTACGATCGGAATGCGTTGCATCTCAGGGCGATGTATGGATACTTGGAGGTGATGAACGAGCTTCTGCAGCACAGTGTCGCACAGCGCAGACGATCTCGGAATGCGTCGCATCATGCCGCCCGGTACGGACACATGGAGGTGGTTAAGGTTGACGTGCACAGCGCAGACACTTTGGTCGAAATGTGTTGCTTATGCCACCCAAAACGGACACTTTGAGGTGGTAAAGAAGCTGCTGTAGCCCGGCACCGACTTGCACAGTGCAGACAACCATGTTCGGAATGCGTTGCATCTGACCGCGATGGACGGACACATAGAGATTACAAAGGAAATTCTGGAGCGCGGCGCCGACGTGAACAGTGCAGACATCTACGATAGCAATGCTTTTCATCTAGGCGCGATGAAGGGACACGTTGAGATGGTGAAGAAGCGGTTGCTGCAGTGCGGCTCCAATTTGCACTGTGCGGACAACTACGGTTCAAGGCGTTGGATCATGTGTAACTTATCCTTTCACCTTACAAGCTATCGGCGACTGGTTTAGTCCCATCTTTCGCATCGGTTATTGCGGTCTTGAAGCATCTGCACTGGGTATCGGAGGAACTAAGTTTTTGTTCGACTTCTGTGGGCGCAAGCACTGTTGCATCTTCTACTGCTAAGGTGACTAGAAAGTTCTATGATCCTATTGCGTTATGTGGAGGGATTGTGCCCCTGTGCTGCTTCACAGTAGCGAGAGAATCGTCATTTCTAATCCCGTTTGATATCAAAAGAACTCTGTTTCAGTCAACTTCTCTGGGCGTTTCGCAAGCGCTTCATTTGTTGCAGAAGCGTAATGAAATGTCAGGGGTTGCGAGTAACAGATCTTCTCGACACCAGCGTGAAAGCGAAACAAGGAAAGGGCGTATTCGACGTCAAAAGGTTCGAATCTATCGCGACCGAATCGTCGAATCGGCGATCAAGGTGATGAACATGTATTGCCCTCATGGTACAGTGCTAGAGGTCGAATAAATCAACGAGGATGGAGCAGGATTGGGACCTACTCTTTAGTTTTACATTCTTACCTCGAAAGAAATTCAGATGGTAGATCTGAAGCTTTGGAGAAGTAGCAGTTCGCAGACAATCAAAACGAAGGCAGAATCGGAAACGGCAACACACTTCATTCATCATATTCGAGATAATTTTCACGTCCCAGTTCGTCAGTCCTCTACACGACGAAGAAGTCGAAGGCAATCTAACACGAAACCGACAGTCGCAGTTCAGAGCGAGCCTCCAAGCTACGTAGTGCCTACTGGGACAGGATTTCTCCCTTCAGGCCTACCAGTAACGATTAGTGAAGCCCAGAAATCTGCGGCTTCGAAGACTTGCTCTTTGTTCCAATTCATTGGTCGTCCTCTGGGTAAGGCTGTTATTGACGGTCGCTTGCTGGATATGAGGTTTTAGAACACTTTCTCGGAACTTCTCCCGGCATACTGTCGAGTAATATTCGACAGCTGTGGGCCCTCACGTTCAGATTCATCAGGCTCGTCATCCATCCTGGAAAGTAGATTCGGAAGCAACAAACGCGACAGATTGGCGATCGAGATATAGATCGAAAGAAGGTGTGGCAGAGATACACTAGCGAGAAATCGGCTATGAAACTGTTGGATAATGTTGACCATCAACTCGCTGTTTCGCTGCAATCAATTATAAGAATGGTGGGTGACAATGAAGGCGATTCGATACCAGCCCTTTGTCTGACATTTGTTTTGCCCGGTGATGATTCGATAGAACTTGTGAAAGGCGGAAGCAATATTGAAGTAAATGAGCAGAATGCTGAAGAGTTCGTGAGAAGAGTGACATACCATGTGCTTTTTGGAGGTGTGTATCAGCAAGCTGAAACGCTTTTGAGAGGCTTGGGTGAGCTAATTGATATCACGAGTCTTCTAGTGTTCCGAAGCGCTGAACTTGAGTTGTTTTTCTGCGGTCCGCCATATGAGAAGTGGACTATGAACTTTTTGGTTCATTCTACGCGATGTGATCATGGATTAAGCCACGAGAGCGCTGCGGTGAAGTACTTCCTACAACTTCTAACAGAATTGGATGAAGAAGATCAACAGCGTTTCATCCAATTTACTACTGGCTCTCCAGCTCTTCCTCTGGGGGGCTGAGCAAATTGCATCCCAGTCTAACAATTGTGCGACGTACCCCGGAAAGCGGGCACTCTCTGGACCAGTGTTTGCAACCGTGATGACTAGCACAAATTATTTCAAACTCCCGGAGTATAGTTCTTATGAGATTGCGAAGAAGCAGGTGCTTTACGCTGTTCGTGAAGGACAGAGGTCGTTCCATCTTTCTTAGAGTGTTTCGAAAGTTAACGCTAGTCAACGGGCAAAGGGCCGGCAAAGAGTAAAGCTTTTTTCTGCTTACAAAAGTTGGTTTACCGAGCACAGTATACAGCGGGACTGACTGGGGGTGCTTCCAAGGACTTTGACTTCCTTCGTTCAACCAGCACGTCTATATTTGAAACTATCTCAGTTACTGTTAGCTTTCCGCTACGTACGGCTCCTTCCATTGAGGCAAAATACATTTGCTGGGTGAAGCCAACCGCTGCGGCCGGCGTGCGGAACAGAAAGAACGTGAGCAGCAGCAGCGTCACACTGTAGATCAGCGGTTCGTGTAGAGCCTCACGCGCGCTTCCCTCTCTCGACAACGCGCACGCCAACGCGCTTCGCGCGGAGGTGGCAGACAAAAAGCCTGACACTACAGGCACAGCGGGGAACAACAGCGGCACGCAGGCGGCACACAGACGCGGGTCGGTGGTCGCGCTATACAGCGGCCACAACACAAGGAAAGCCGGCCCGCAACTGATTTGGATGATCTTCCTCGTCGTGCGCGAGAAAACCAGCCCAAGCGCTGTTACCCGTTGCCAGACGCCCAGCCAAAGCGTGACGGCGCCGACGATCGCCAGCGTGAGCTGCGCGTCGCACGACGCGTCAGCGAGCGCCGGCAGCATGAGCGCGCGCTTCGCGCCGCGCTGCAGGCAGGCGCGGCTTGCGAGGCGGCGGGGAATGAGCGCGATGCGATGGAGAGCGTGCGTGGCGGCGTAGAAACGGCCGGTCTGAAACGACGGAAGCGGCGAGAGGAAGCACGTCGCCCTCATGGCGGACGGCCGCGCGCACACCGTGAGGGTGCGACGCGGCGCGCGACAGCGGCGCGGCGTCGGCAGATGTTGGCGGACTGCGGAGGTCAGCACCTGAATCGGCAGCTGCGATCATTGCCAATATTCAGCTGGAGGAGGCGTCGCGACTCGCCTCCGTGCCAAGTGGGCCACAGGCTGGGGCCGCTACCGCTGTGTATGCCTGCGCGAATACACGCGTCACGTGCCACGTGCACGGCGGCGTCGTCGGTGAGAGTCTTTCATACCGCGTCCTGTGCTGCGCGGTCTTCTTCGACGAGTTGGGCGGCGCGCGATGCAGTCGGATGGCGCCGACGGCGTGTTTCTCGCCGGATTGTCGCTTGCCAGCGACGGGTTCTGGCCATACAACCGTCAGATTGTGGAATGCGGAGGCGCAGTTGCCGAAGCTTTCCTTCGTCGGTCATCGCGATTGAGTGCTGGCGTTGGCATTTTCTACAGAGGGGAGTCGATTGGATTCTGCTTCGAAGGACGGTCGGGTATGGATCTGAGACGTTGAGAAAGGAACTGGTGAGAGCTTGGCTTCCCATCGCAAATGGGTGACGGATTTGGGTTTGAAGCCGTATCATTTGGATGAACGATGTTGTTTGGTGGTGTCTGCTTCGAAGGATGCTACGCTGAAGATTTGGAACGTGGCTAGCATGAGCGCGGTCAGGATGCTCGCGCGACATAGAGCTGCAGTCACGACTGCCGTGTGGAGTGGAGACGGTTTTATCTATTCTGCTTCTCAGGATCGTAGTATAAAGATCTAGAATGCTGATAATGGCTTATCTTTGTCGACTATAAATGCACATGCTCACTGGGTGAATTCCATCACGCTTTCTACCGACTACGTGCTCAAGTGCGGTGCGTTTGCATCTCTGGACGAGCAGAACGGATACATGCCGGTCAAGTGGTCGCGAGAAGAGGCGTTGGAGCGCTATGAAAAGGTGAAACGGCAAAGTACGGGCGGGAGGGAACTTATGGTGAGTGGGTCCGATAATTTCACTTTGATGCTGTGGGAAGACGTTTGGAAACGCACCTAGGGCATACAGCCCATTTCGCGCATGACCGGCCATCAGCAGCTGGTCAAATGCAGGGCGTTCAGTCCGGATGGGCGGTATATCGCGTCGGCCAGTTTTGACAAGAATGTAAGACTTTGGGATGACAAGCTGGCAAGTTTTGCTTCACGTTCCGCGGACATGTTGCGGCCGTTTACCGAGTGGTTTGAGAAGATATTAATCCTGCGCAGTTTTTTGTTCGTTTAAGAGATGGAGATGAGATAAAATGTGTATGGTGTACTATAATGTGCGTCAGGAGGCCTAGATGAGTTGCAAGAGAAGCTTATGGTCCTTAGAAACGTGATAGACCTGATGGAGAAGGCGGTGAAAGTGTTCTGCACAAGACAAGGGTTGGTGGAGGAAAGGATGTTGAAATCGGATGTAGAAGGAAGGACAAAGATGGGAAGTATGGGAAGGGTTGCGGCACAGAAGGAGTCCTTTTTGACACCGAAGGCGAAGGCTGGTAGGTTCGGGCACCGGAAGAGCCGTCTGACGAAGAGGCGTAAGGAGAAGAGGATGGTGATGAAAGAGGTGGCACAGGAGGCAATCGGGGCTCCGGTCTTGACTGGGTTTTAACGTAGGGCATGGCACTGCGAACGGCCGAACGAAATCTGGCGGCGCATAAGGAGAGAAGGATGGGGAGGAATGGGAAGCTGTTTTTGGGCGACGCGGGTGTACGGGATTGGGGAGGGTTGCTACCCGTACTTCTACAGAAAAGCTTTTGGGGAGACGGAGAGGAAGGATCCGAACGCAGGATCGGCGAAAAATGAGTAAAGAGTGATTGCGGTTTGGATGGGAAGGAACGTTGGGATGATTGAGGTGGGATGAGTTGTGATTTTTATCGCAACTCAGAGGAAAATGGAAACGCAAACTAGCACGAGTGCAGTTTTGAGAGACGGTCGCGGAAAAGAGTGAATGGGGTGGTGCAGCGAAGTAGAACCTCTACAAAAACTATGGGACCCAAGAATTAAACTGCGCCATATGGAATTTAATATTCCAAAATTTCTTAATTTTTTGAGTGCCAGCCTCTGCCACCCCCTCGCGCGCCCCAAATAGCCCAAAAACTAGCTTAGTTTCCAAAGCGAACAGACTATATTCCACTTTGCAGAACACAGACGAGTGGGTGGGGTCTCGTTATCAGAAAGAAGGGCGCGGGAAGCCGGTTTCGGATTGCCATTACCTGGAACCTCGAGCGTGCCCTTCGCCAACGGAGGCAGACTTGCCGGCAAGCCGGACGAGCAGGGCACAGAAGCAGCACGTGACCCGCCACTCCTGCGACGGGACGACATCGTTCACCGAAACAGTCGGCCAATCGGCAATCAGACATACTTCCGAAAACAGGCAAACAAGAGAACCGTATAGACGGATATTCCCAACCACCTGGGCTCCAAACAACCGAACCAACTTCAACAGATGTTGGCAAATAATGCCGATTCTAAGTCGCGAGACCAGTTTGAGGTGCAAACCCGCGTGCGGGAAAACAGCAGCCACGTCGTGGAAAATCACAGACAGGGTGTTCAAGCCCTGCTCCCTATAGGGGTAGGGACAGTGGCAGAACCCTTCGATAGGGCCAGCGCGATGCCGGGTATAAATCCAGGTGGCCCCGATCTGGGCGTGCAGTCGGAGGTATGGGGGAAGAATCGGCGCAGGTAGCCTGATGTTCCGGCGTGCCACAGCGAATGAAGATATTCAGGCCAGTGGTGTTGGGCACAAAGGGCAACGAACGAGCCATGCAGCGGTGCCCTGACTGGCGAGATCGGGAAATATTCCCAGAAAATGTGGGCCAGGCCTGTATAACAGGGCAGAGTGATGAAAGCCGTATGACGGAAATAATAACAGTAAAACAATAGAAAAGATGTTGTAACGACGGTCTAGGACTTCTCAGTGGTAGAAGTCGGATGACTAGCACGGGGTCGCGGCGGTTTGCCCTATCAGGGACGAAGAACGTTCGCAAGCGGCAAGAAAGTCAGAGCCAGAAGCTTCCTTTAGGTTTACGTCCCGTACAGTGGCGGCAGGTGCCGCCACCTATATAGGGCACTTGAAAATATAAACTAAAATATCTAACTATCCGGTGCTGCCGGCCAACACTCTACACGTGTGAAACCGTGACAGGCTTGCCACGGCGCACCTGACATCAGGCCAACTCGGCACACGTGTGTAGAAACACTACCCTTCCTAGACATACCCCAAAATGGGCCCATTAGCACAGTAGCCTCTCATAACATGAGGTGTCGAAGCCAGTAACGGATCAACGAACTATGAAAAGCACCTCAGTGCATCCCTCTCCAGGCGTTTTGCTCTACACGTTTCATATCCCCAAAGTCCCTGAACACATTGTCAACAATGTCAGCATAAAACGTTGCGTCGAAGCTCGTAGGTCCCGTATGCACTGATCTTAGAAAATAAGTAAGTCTTGAATGGTTAACCCCGGTAATTGTTAGGAGAACATTCACAACATTCTCAGAGTTGCAGTCTAGCCCATGTTGTCTCTAAGCTTGGGCGCTTTCTGGCTGAAAATAATTTGCAAGTAGAATACTGGATTGTTGGGGACGAAGCGTATGTATGTACTAACAGCCTGATTTGTCCTATACCTATTTCGCAGATAAGAACGTGCTGGGAGGACGGGTTTAACTTTTATTTGTCATCACTAAGAATTCATGTGGAACAGGCTTTCGGTATGCTGGTTGCCAGATGGCGGATTCTGAACTTTCTGGAGTTTTCTGTTAATGTAAACTGCGAGATTGTCTCGGTGTGCATGAAGCTCCATAACTTTTGCATCGAGAACAGATTGTCTGGCTGCAAGGAAATTAAAGAGGAAGAGGTTTGTGAACGCATTCAAGATGTTCTTGCCTGGTATCAATGTTGTAAGGAGAGCCACGTCGATTGGGTAAGTATTGAGGAAGAAGAGGTTGAGGCAGATGGAGTTTTTGTTCTGTCCAAGAGGGTCGCTTTAATGGAAGTTATTGCGAAGAAGGGGCTAAAACGTCCCTTGCCTCGTGGTGCGCCAAGTAACTTAAGTAGTCTTTGATTCCCCGGGCGTTGTATCTAAGGCTTTGGATAAGAATGGCACATTCGAACAGTGCTTATGAGTCTCTCAGAAGAGGAGACCGAGTTTTAGAAATCTTCTCTTGGTTGGTTTTCGGGCGCTTACATTTCGTTCTTCGTTATCAGCACTGCCGGTGTCACTGCGCATCTCCGGTTTTACTGCGCTCTTTATTCGGTTCTTTTGTCCTACTCTGCTTTTGAAGGCGCGCTCGCTTTCTGACGTGCAGCTCCGTTGTGTTGTTTCTTGCCTTCAATATCGCTCTGGGTTAATCGCATTCACCCGTCCACCGGAGCGAATTCCCGGACTCAACATTTATCGACTCAGGTTTTCCAAGCTTTAGACTCACACTCCCTTGAGTTCAGGTGAGATCAATTACTTAGCCCTCTGTTACCTGCAGCAGTCTGGTACGTTCCACAAACTGTTCCACCCACTTTCAGCGTCCGCATCAAACTTGTACCTATGCATCGTGCAACAGCTCTATGTACTTTCGTGCTTTTGTACTCAACTTGTTCTCGCGGTGGACCGCTGTCAATTATACGCTAACTCTACGTGTGTGTGTTCGTTTCTTATTTTCGTTTGTTTGTTCTACTTGATCCTATCTTTATAGGATACGTTCGGAGCGCTTTTGGCTTTCGGCTACGAGAGCCAAGTGAGCAACACCAAAATCGATGACTCTCAAATACCTCTAGGTTCTCTGATTTCCTTTATCCAACGCGGTGTACACTTTGTGGAAATCGAAGAGAGTCTCATGGACGAAAGCAAAGAATGCACTCAGGCCATAGACGTCATCACTTCTTTGTTTGACGTCCATCGCTTCCTATGCAATCAGAACTTTCGAGCCACCTCAGCAGGTCAATGTAATCAATGGAACCAGTGACAACGCCATGATGATGGACATAGACGACAAGGAACCCACGACGAACATTGATAAAACAAAGGAATGTACCAATCGAACACGGATGCCCTAGACTCGGAAGTTCTCAGCTTCAGGGGATATACATCAGAGGCGTGTGTGTGCATGAAACGTACGACCGTGCTGGCAACAGTTTCGGGAGAATCTACAGCTCGAATCTGGCCTATTCCTACCACTTTTCCAGCCCCTTCTTCAGCGTCAGCGTCAGCATCGGCGGCAGGAGCTGCACAGCCTTCGGTACTGCCACATGCAGCCGATCGCACACGATCTAGCACCTTGGGAAAACATAAATCAAATGATGTCACCACTTTAGATTGGAATCCAACTGGAACAATGCTTGCAACCGGTACATATGATGGGGTTTCAAAAGTGTGGAATGAAACTGGAAATTAAAGCAAAGCCTTGTGCTACATACTGGACCTCTGTTTTCGTTAAGGTGGAACAAGTAGGGTAATTATATTCTAATTGAGTGGCTTGATAGAACTACTACGGTATCGAATGGACTCGAAGCGCCTTTGAACGCGATGATGCCGCTTTGAAAAAGCGCATTGGTCGTTGCCTTGACCTCAAGCATGTCTTTGAACCACATTAATTTCCGTTCTTCATCAACATCATGATCAGGGGCGCTCTGTCGCCTTCAATCGATATGGGGTTACTTTCCAAGATGCCGCGCTGTGCTTTACGTGTCATGATCAAGAGACTCTGTGTGATTCCGACGGCATCCGGTTCCGTGCAATCGTGAAGCGCATCATTGAAGTGCATATTGAATGTATTGACGGCAGTCCGTATATCGGCAGGGATATCAGAGATTCACTTGGCCGAAATCTCGTTTTTCTGCTCACGAAGAGCAGGAACGTTCTTACTCCTGATGACATTGCAGAAAACATATGGAATGAGTTTGAACACAAGTTACATTCTACTGATAATGATGTCAAATTCAGAGCGCTTCTCCTTCTTTCTCACGTCCTTCCCTCCCGAGCCGACTCGAGGTCTGGCTGGGTACCAGAAGCTACGAAGATATGGCAAACCATATCTTGTCCTAGTGATTGGAACACGATCTGGTTGAGCATGTTTTCGAGATCATCGCGGCACCAGCCTTGTGTGCATGACTGGACGCCGTATCTCTTGTGGGTATAATGCAGCCGCATGACGTCTGCCTTTCAGTTGCCTTTAGGTCCGTACGCCTCTTACGGTCAGATTGACCGACACTGTCCCACGCACATGTATTTCTTGATGGATGGAAAGAATATATCAATGTTCGAGATCTTTGCTGTATATTCATTATCTCCAAAGTATCCTCAGGCCTTGGAATACTTGCAACAACTCTTCACCCTCATTTCCAATTACTTCCATCCGAGTAATAGTGGATCTTGGTCGCCCAGTATCGGCACATTTCTGTAATATGTCGCGTCCTATCTTTTATCCCGTGTAAATAAAGGGCGGAAAGCTACAAAGGAAGGAGTACTCACGAGAGTTTTGAATTGCTGTTCTCAAAAGGGAGTACCTTCAAGTGAACATCGTCTCACTCCAGATATTATTAACAAGCTCGTTGACATTTTACGCCCGCTTATTCATCACGGATTACATTCCAAGGTCATGAACGTATCCATGCATTCGGCAACTGCAACAAAAGAGCTAGCACTACTACAGCCTGAGAAGGTTGTCGAACCCCTGCTTATTGAAGCTGCCGAAGGTCTTTGGTCCGTCTCATCCCCTCACAGTACTTTCGCTGCCCTTAAGCTTCTTGCGTCTTTGACCCCTGTATTTCCAGATCAAGACATATTTCCGAATGGGAGGAACTACCTAACCCAAGCTCTTGAGCTAAAACTGCCGGGAATCCTAACGATGTGGGAAAGACCGAGTATACTCTAAAGTTTATCGCGGGTGCCGCTGCTAGACTGCAAAGCATTGTCGAGGAAGACCACAGTCATGGCTTTCAGGACTTCTTGGAGGACTATGTGCCACAGGTTTTGGATCGCATATTCGCACTACTTGAATCTCTTGAAGCACCTCCGAAGAAGAATAGAAATGTGGTGTACAGTTCAGGAGATTCCCAGCTTTCTTTTTTCATGTTTTCTGTGGCTATAGAGAACCTGTTCAGAGCTCTTCATGGAAAGATTGCTGAGTCAGCAGCACACCTAATTGCCCTGAAACTAACTGATTCTGCTTGCACAAATGGTATGAAGTACTGTGGGGCCCTGGTCAGAACTGCAGCAGCTGCAGCCGTAGTCCCAAGAGGTGGGTCTTCGGTGTATATTTTTGTTCCCTCTTTGATCCGTAGCATACTTGACGATGATGATTCTGCTGTCGAAACCTCCAAGAAGTGTTTCGCAACTGTAAGTGAAACGGAAATGTTTTGGAGAATCCGTATGCTCGCACAAGCATGCCGTGCCGTAGGGTCTGGGATAGGTGAGCATCTTGATGAGATAGCCTTCATTATTCGTCTATCAAAAGACAAATCGTCTCGCCCGACCTAAAAGGCTGGGGGTCGACTGCTTGGAGGTGTTATTGAAGGACTAACATCCGTTGAAATGGAGTTTGGTCCAGGAACAGTATCAGAGCATGAGCCAAAAGAGAACGATGGCATCTACGACTTTGAATGGCACATTACAACAGAGGAAGAATGGATACGAGGTGAACATTTGGTGGAACTGTTCATGAACAGGGCAGCAAAGCTTTGCAAATACTCTCCTGAAGATAAAGAACTGAAGTAGTTCACAACAGATCGCGATGTTTTGTTCAGAGTGCTGCGCCTGCTGCATGCGCTACAGAACGGTGGTCGATGGTTGCTTGCAGGTGCGATGCCGGATCATTTCAAGGCTTTAGACAAACACGTAGCAGGAAGTATCACAACAACCGGGGCCGATGCTCGTTTGGCTCTGAAGAAGCCAATTCAAGTCGGTTTCGGAGGTGAAAGAGTGGAAGGCAATGAATATGAGCTCGGGACGAGTATGTGGAAGAGACTGTATTCTTTTTGATATCGCTTATTATGAAGAAAGTGATGCAGTCCCGGCCCGATGACGGCGCTCTATTGTACTGCTGTCTTGAACCGATTGAACTCGCTCATGACCCGTTCAGAAAAGGAGACCGAAGTCAGCACACTATGTACGCGTCTCGAGGCTACAAGTCTTCAAACAAGTCTGTTATTTCGGCGAAGAGACCTTTCGGATGTGAAGGAGGAGTCGGAAGAGCAACGCCGCGTTTTATCAATAAGCTCAGAAGTGAAGCTCATCTTGAAATGCGGTTGAGTATTGGGGCCAGAAGTGGAGCCGGCGCTTTCGTCCGTCGAAAATATGGTAAGCCAACTCTCGGAAATGGCTCTTAAGGACTTCCCTCGTGTTCGTTCTGAAGCCAGGGGAGTTCAAACCAGAGCATTGATCATCGTTCGTCCACACTTTAGACAGACGGAAGTTCTCTCAGTCATCGATCGCCTTTGAAGCGCAGTTTCTGGGTGGTATAATAAGGAAGGTTTGAAGACCAAGAAATCATCTGAAGACACATATATTCTTGTGAAGACTGATGTGGCAGATTCAGGGGCCTCAAACAAAACGAATACCTTATCGAAAGACGGCGAAATCTCTTATGAGCAGATTATTGGCGCCTCATCTATCCTACATAGCTCTGCTCTTGCTCCTATGATAATGCGTGACTGGTCTCTGTGTTCACTCAAGATCAAGACCTTATTGCCTGCATTGTCGAAGGTGGAACGTGCAGACGGTGCCGTTGCCTTGAAGGTCCTTTTCGCTAAGCTTTCTGCTCTCTTCAGACCACTACAACTTGGTCAATTGCGACTAATTGGTGAAGACCTCGAAACTATTCCAAGCCATGTCTCAAATGCGTCTGAACAGCTAGATCAGCAAAACAGACAGAAGCACTATGTCGATCTGAGTGAGCACTTGTTGAGCCTATTGACCTCTCCAGGTTTGTACGTTCCCGAGTCGAATGGAATCACGAAGGCGAAAGGGAACGGAACGCACTGGAAGTCCCAGGTATTGATCACAACCGTGTTGTACTTTTTGCTTCGGAACGACCGGCCTCCCTCGGCAGCTGTTGCAGACTTCTTCATTCGCAGTATGGTTTCAGACATCATGGACCTGCGTCGAGTTTCTTCACGAGCAGTTTTCTCATGCTTAGCCCTAGTGAGAAGATGGCAAAGAGAGATGGCAAGAACGACAGACAATCTTCCCTTGGATTCATAGATTGGTCTTAGTCGGGAGATAGTGCACTTATGACTGGCTCATCTGTTATAGGTTCAAAAGAGTATGTTCGGAAGCTGATTCATACTCCTGCTTTGAACCATTATGACGGTTCGGACGGTGGTCGACGTCGTATTCACCTTGCGGCGATAGGTGGACTTGGTGTGACGTTTCTTTCTCGTACAAATGACGGTGAGCTCTGCTAGATTGTGTACGGGGGACGCCAGTGGCCTACTTCATGGCATCCTACATCAAAAGATACACTCAATCTTGCTCGTGTGCGATACTACGAGATTTTTGCAAGGATTTTCGTGAAAGATTTCCATGACGCTGGGCAGCCATCGTTAACGGAGCTGGTAGAGACTATCAAGCTGAAACGCGAGCGCATCATTGAAGCAGTAAAGGACGAAGATGTCAGAGTTGCTGCCGGAGAAGTGCTGGCTGGCTTATTTTGAGGCTTGTATCATCTTGGATGCAAGCACTACACAAGCCATTCTGGAGCAACTCGCTGTCCGCCTTCTGAACGAGATTTCTGCTCCTACAGGAGGAGCAATGGCGGTACAAAGATTCGATCGATTGGTTAAAATGACGGATGCAGAAGATGAGCAAGCCCACGCAGCCGAACAGCTAAAGAAGAGTCGCTCTTAAAGCGTAGTTCATTTATGAAGCATAACAGTGATCGCATCTCACCACCACCCGGTGGGCAGTACCTACTACACATTATCGCCACCACGATCACAGAATAGAGCCTCTAGCATTTTCTAATCAATAATGAATCTGTACCTACGACAAAAAGAAACTGAGTAGACAATAGCAAGTTAGAAATCAATTCTGCTTGTCGCGATCGCCTGTTGCCCTGTCTTCGCAGAAGTCCTTGAGGCGTTTCTTGCTGCGGTGTAAAATCCCGAGAAGCATTTCCTGGACCTCACTATCTCCTCCAAGTTCAAGAGCGCGCTTGTGCATCTCTACGCTTGTGAGTACATCACCAGCAAGGCGTTTCTCCTCCTCGGAAATCTCCATGTCGGCTCGAACGCGCTTCGGCCTGTTTTCGCTTTGCTCATGGCGACTCTCTAACTGCTGCCTCACGTAGCCAGTAAAATTGCTGAGCGACTTCGACATTTCGTTTAGACTTCCCTGTATCTCCGAGCTGCGTCTCTTTTCTGACTTTGTCTCTCCGCTTTCGCGCGCAGTGCTCTGATTAATACCTTCATCGAGGCCGCCCGCACCATTGTCGATTAGTTTGGATGTCAATTGCAGTAGGTTTGTTTCCTCCCGAGGAGTACCCATCCTGCATACCAAGAACATGATCAGCGTCCTCTTCGACTTCATTTTGTAGTGTCCAGTACCTGTAAGCTCAAGAAAAGAAACGATCCGGTCCGGGTCATTCTGCCCGGAGGCGGACCACTTATCACAAACATCAGTAAAATGGCGCCGTGCTTCATAGAACTGTTCCTGAAGTACAGAAGCCTTCCTTTCACAAAGCGCCCGAGCATCAGAATCAACTTCTTCTAGGTGCCCTGTAAAGTTCTTCTTGGAGTCAACGAGAGGGTTATTAAATCTCTGTGCAATGCATCCCCAGAATGCTTCGCGTGTAATGCGGCAACCCATTTCATCCTTTGACAGTTCCAATCCACATGCTTTCAACAGCGCATGTCGGCACAAGTTGTCATCCCTGAGTAGGACAAGAAGACACGCAAACTCATTGAGGGAAAAGTTAGCCTTCTTCTCGCCTACACAAATTTCTGGATTAGTACCTCCCTTCATAACTGCGCACTGCACTGATTGCTGGTTTTTTGTCAGACTGATGCAATCGCTGGATCAACGTCTGAAATTCAGAGAGAATTTCCCACGTTCTGCAGCCTTGAATTGAAGCTTGTTCCCAAGCTTGGTAATCCCTGCACCCATGATTCTTGCGAATGAGCTCATCAAATGTTTTTCCTTTCTCAGTAAGAACAAAAACATATACCATACACCTTGCGATCAGTGCCTGCTTCGAGCCGGAACTTATAACGAGCTTCCATTGCTTCGAAATGTGGTGAAGATCTTTCACATTTCTAGAGCACAAGTAAGAATAAAAGTGTACTGCTTTCTCTCGGTTTTTGAACTGACATGACGCGAATTCTCGTTCCTCTGTATTGTTAACATCGCTTGAAATATCTGTGCGAGCGTTAGCGTTGGGGGTTGCTTTGCGGGGAATACGTCGAATGGGCGGAGCAGTTGTAATGTTAGATATGGAGAATGGGTGTTGTTGAGGTCGCAGTGGACTACGACTCAACGGGACTTTTGAAGAGTGCTGATGGGAAGATTCAGGTGTTTCCGGGTTTTGCATTGCAGCTTCCAGGGAGAGAAATATCTGCTCGCAATTTTCGAGAGCCGGAAAGGGTATTGCGAGCTGCAACGTCAAGGAAGCGGCCGTGTTTCGGACGATGGGGCGAGATGTCGGCGGTTACACTGCTAACGAAGCGAGAATGTGAGGTCGAGTCTGTTGCGTAGTGACGATAGCGAGAGAGGCTTTGGACTTCGTGTTGTCGAAGGGGTCACTGACTTGTGTCAGAGACAACAACAAACGATGGGGAGAGGTAGGGTGGGGCAAAAGCGAAGTAGCGCAAGTCGTGCGCAAGTACGGGGTGCGTTTGTGGAGCGCAGGGTGTGCAAGCTGCCAGATCAAAAGGGCGGCATGCTCTATTATGCAACTCTGCAATTTAGAGGACCAGAGCAAGCCCCAAGGGTCTTTGGCGTCTTCTGGAACGTAGATTTCCTTACAGAAAAACTAGGTTTGATGTGTTTTAGGAAAAGAATTGGGGTCCCAAGCAGGACCATATCCTGGCCACTTAGCTTCGTACAAGTCTCGTCAACGACAACGACAACGTGTGGTCAACGCTTGTTAAGACAGGCCCTGAGGCAACACATTGCCCGTCAATCGTCCGAAATTTTGGCGGGGTATTGAGCTTGGTATCAATATGATCTTCAATAATTGAACACTCCTTAAAAATTGTAGAGACCTAGAAGCTTGTTTGGGATGCCCTATTTCGATTTGTTTCAACAGTGTTTCCAACTGCTACGAATGATACACGATTCACGACGGAGTAGCTCTCTCTCACCATCCAACTGCTCAAAGGAATGAGCAGAGATTTCTGCTTCCCTATAATTTTCGTCACGTTTCATACTTTGGGGCTCCGTTGGACTGGGTTCTGGTTCATCAGGACTGGGAAGACCGGTACCAGCATTATACGCTGGTTCCGGCTCTGGTTTCGCACTCGTTGAAAAATTGGAAGTTTTGTTCAGAACGGACCCCTCTGGTTCGATGTTGGCGACTGTATGTGATAACGCTCGCCCGTTGTTGGTGTTTTCGAGGCGTTGTTTGGATTGTACGCCGTCGCTTTGGTCAACTAAATTGTGTTTGTTGTTCGAGAGTTCCTGTGCAGATGGTCTGAAGGCTGCTCTCGTTGGGTTATCTTTCGCCGAGTCGTTGGTTTGCTTGTTTATCGGCGTTTGGTAATAAGCACGCGATGGTTTGCTGGAAGTTCTGTCCAACGTTGGTACATCATGAGAGTCTGGATGGGTTTCAGTACTTATTATGACTGCCTTTCCAGGAAGTACAACCATGGTAGACGCTGATTATGCATGTCCAGGAGGCGTGATATTAGTTCCGAATGATGCTATCTCACTGTAGTTCAGTGTAATGATGGCATTCAACGCCAATATGTCCGCTTCTTTATCGGCCGTTCTGTTTGCTGCCGAAGGATTTTGGTATACGCTGGTGACGTTGAAAGATTTTTGTTACCTTCCATGTGCTGAACGGTACAATCTTCTAGGCATTTCGATATCACACGGTGGAACACGTGCTTTCACGCTGGCGAAAAGTGCGTCACGTCTCGTAGATTTTCATCGTTGACTGACTGGTATTCTAAACCGCCTTCGTTACACTATGTGCTCCATGATATGCTGCGGAACCCTCGTACTAGACTACTTCCCGTTGAATCAGAGATCAATGGGGTATCATCGGGGGCGTACAACCTAAAAATGCATGCCGCCTCACATCGAACTTTGCTCCATAATGACTGGGATTATGCCATGGCAAAAGCTTCGTGGACGTGCACTCCGCCTACGCCTTTATTCTCTGTGGCGGCAAGTATGGGGCTGAGAGAGATGAGAATGAGTTCTTCTCAACGCCGCTGTGTTCATCAATCGAGGTGAAGTGCTCGGAACTGGAGGCTATGACGAGCGCAGGCAGACTTATGGCTGAGATGACGAGTACCTCTATCTGCCTTTGAGTGACGCCGGCTATCAAGAGCTGAACATCAGCTACGATTAGATTTCTCACAAGGCACAGCAAGAAAATGAACGCGCGCAGAGGGATGTGAGCCCTGTGCAAGGTTGAAATCGATCTCAATTCTCTTCTTCTCAAGCACCTTGCGACGTGGGACCCCACTGGGCTGAAACATTCTAAACATCAGTGTGCCATCACGAGCAGTCCGTCTGATAAGTACATAATGCTACACGCCATGTCCCGAACATCGCGACCACGTCCTCTGAAGGATCCCGTGTCCTCGGAGCGCCTGAATGACGCGTATAACACGGCGCTGGGACAACTTCTTGCGAATGAATATAATGTACAATGGGATATAATGTTCACCATGTCACCGTCTGGGGAAACGGTTTTCTGACGATACTGAGTGCTTGAATGCTGCACTGCGATTCTTCGCGACGTGCTCGTGTGTTGATTGCACATGTGATGCTCGAGTTTGGTACTCATCTGCTCGTTTTGGGAATTGGCGTGTCGTTTTGCGAATGCCACAGACAGGGAATTAGTGCAATGTGTGAAACTGATGCGCACATTGCGGCATCATTTTCAGACTTGCTCGATCAATACAACATGGTTGTAATGACGCGTTTGAAACCAGAATAGCCGTTCGAAGGTTATGAGGAGTATGAAAAGTCATAGCGGATGCTGGAGAGGTTTCTATGACTACGTAGAAATGGAGGGCGATGGGGCGATGAAGAGAAAGTTTATCATGGATCGTCCCGAGCAACCTATGTACTCTAAGAGTGCGTATGTCATGGATGCCGACTCCAAATTAACGGGCTGGAACAAGGATAACAACATGCTGCGCTCGATCAGACCGGTGAAGGAGGTGCGTGACCTTGTGGAGCAATTTGAATCAAGAGGACTGGACTCTATAATATGTATTCATATTTCTGACCGCACGCTGGTCCGCGACATCAAGAACGTGAGATTCGACGCCGAGTAGTGCTCAGCAGCGTCCGAGGAGATGGAACATTGGCGATGTAAGAGATCTAACAAGACGTTTATCGCAGAGATGAATCGATTAATCGAGCCGGACTTTATGTCGCGACGGATACGGTGCATGTGCTGAATATGCTACGAATAGAGTTTGGGTTCAAGATGGTATCGATGCGGCGCGAATGCGACGGACGTGACTGCGCGGAACCACCTGCATTTCTCGTGCACCGCGCAGATGCGGAACTTGTGGATCATTTGTCGCCCATGGAAACGGCGCAGAAGGATTATTGAAAGGTTCGTCGCAGTTGAAATGTCAATTCTGCGCCCAGAACGACAACGAAGCTGGAAACGCCGCTTCGAGAACTCTGAACGATCCCGCATCCTATCCAAAGTTATATGTTGATACCATTGAGCCCGAGCATCCTCAATCCGTCAATGCCATGCGAAGTGGTATAAGTGCCATCGTTCTTATTGTGCATGAAAATCTTGAGACTTAAAAAGCACAATGGGGGCGCACAGCCACTGCCGCAGTCCGTATCGCTGCTGCCGAAAGTGTTCTTCGCTTTGCTCTGCTTCCCACAGGTTGAGGATGCTCAGTTGCTGTCAGGAATAATGATGAAAACACGATTCCCACTCTAGAAATGATGAGCGTGGCAAGGGCTTCGAACCGTACCGCAAAGGAGAAAGAACGATTCTTTCTCAACCCCCCATCATCTGTCGTGAACGGCACTGCTAATCTGAATGGAACTTATGCAGAACTTCAGAGAGTTTCTACAGATGTTTTCATCGCATCACGAGCACATTCAGCGTTTGCAGGAGACCAGAAAACTACGGCTGAGAGTGAGCTGAACAACGAGGCTCAAATAAAGACACGCGTGGTGTGGCTTCCTTCGGAGGCAGAATCTAGAAGGCTCAATGTGGCCCTCTTTGTTGCATTTGAACTCATCAAAGACATGGCTGGTAGCGAGAGTTCTCGCATTTTGTCATTGATTACTGGACCACGAAAACTTCCAGAACAGGCCATGCCTCCAGTCGTTTCCACAGTGAAAGGTGAGATTCCAGAACAAAGCTCCACTGATGAAACCGAAACAAAAGTGGCTCTTACAAAGCTCTATGAGCAGGTTGGTTCAAAATCAGGGGATGTGCGCCTTGCCCTCGACTTTCTGTGCTCGGCTGTACCTGAAAGATTCGCAGCAGATATTCTTCTTGGCGCTGCAAAACGGTCAAGAGAAGGTCTAGTCTATTCTGCTACACATAGCTTTTCCGCGGCCTCTGCTGTTGCCGAAGCTGCCGTAAATCTGTTTCTAAGATCCGCTAGTCCGCATGTTGTGTTCATTCGCGTTTCTTCCCCGCTAAACGTCGCAAGGCTCAATGGATCAGCTTTTTCTCCAGCTTCTCCACAGACTAATGTAGTCCCAGGCATTGATTCTATGAGTGAATATTCCGCCATTCTCAAGCCGAATTCAACATAGAGGCTACAGCAGGTTCTCTCTCTTCTGCGGTCTTGCAGTTGGCAGCAAAATCTTCCAAGGTTACTGGGGTAGTAGTAGTGGGAATACCGCTCACCACAAGTAAATTAGAGTACTTCAACCCCTTGGATGCTGGAATCTGCAATCTCATACTTGGAAAAGCGTGTGAGGTTTCAAACGGTGCTCTCACGAAACCATCCATCGCTTGTCGATCGCTTGATTTCATTGTTCAAAGGTCACTGCTTGGGTCGAAGAAAGCTGTAGGAGTTGTGAGACTGATGTATGAAATCCGTCGCGACTTGCTTCCTGGCATGTACACCCGAACATTTCGTTGATTTTGCGTTCGTTCTTCTTGCGCTCTGAATATTCACTAGCTTCGCTTCTGATATCACCTCCCTTGTTTACAAATATTATGGCCTAGAATGCGACTGGTTTGATGGCAGAAGTACAGCTAGAAAAGAAATTTGTCAGAAACGACGCCGTACATGTCCTTGACGCTGGATTCGACGTGTCTGTCTACGTCGGCTCTAGGACTTCAAAGATTGCTCAAGCAGCCATCTCCTAATCTCCCCGAGTAGTTGCTGCAAGGAAGGTATCACTCTTCCAGCTGTGGAAGCTAACGTCATAAAAAGATGCGGAGTTTCTGCTCGATATGTACCTGTCCCCAGCGAATCCTGCAAAAGGAAGACGTAGATTGGAGCCCGTTGAAGAGGGTTTCATCCCTTACTGCTCCTCACTAACTAGATCAAGGACTGTGAAAGCGCTGAAGCGTATCCAGTATGAACAGAATCGTGCAAAGAGCTGAAGTCAAAGGAGCTACATATGGTGTAGATCAGAGTTGAAGAAGGTAACCGTGCTTACAAAGCATAGGGTACGATTAATTCTTCGTCCAAATCGTTGTAACTCACGTTAAGCGCGCTGCTTAGAACGGGGTTGTGTGGAATGGCCTTGACTGAAGCCGAAGGAGAATCGGGCCCATTTGGATTCGTGGTGACCGTGCTGGTGTCGGGAGCGATTGTGTTAGCGATCCCCGCCGTGTGCTGTGAACGTACTCTGTGCGAAAGGCTTTCAGAAACGTGAGCTGTCTTGTCCAACGTTCTGAAGAGATTGCGCGCCGTAATCTATGATTCGAAGGAGAAAAGAGAGCAGAGGCCTTATTCGCGTCGCGGGGTTCATAGTTTGAATGCCGGGAGTTGAACAAGATGCGCCAACAGTAACGGCCGCCCTCGTGCCCCGTTCTACAGTTGTCTGTGCCCAAGCGCTAAAAGCATCTTTTGCTCGGAGAATTGAGACGTAAACAGCCGTTCCAAGCACAAATTAGTGGTCAAACGTTGGACGCGCAGCCAACAAGGAAACTGATCAAATACGCGACTAGCAACGCTTCGCGCGCACTCTTGAAAGCTTGCTTCGTTTGCTCTCTTTCTTTCTCCCACCTTCGACGAGCAGCCATATACCAAATGGCCGTGAACAACACATACTTTATTAGAGGCAAATCATTCCGCGACTTTCGTCAACCTTAATCGCATAACAATCCGATACAGAGCAGTTGTCTGACTGATGCTACGGTACTCTCACAGCACAGAGCTATGTACCACCACAACATGCGTCAAGATGTAAGTTGGAAGGTTAACGTGCATATAAAAACGATTGGATCGCCAGAACTCAAGATTTGAAAGTATTCAAATCGCGTTGCACTTCTTTGTGCTACACATAGACTTCGGTCTAAATGAGCCCAACCGTCGGCAGCAATCTCCATAAGAGTCTCTTACCCTGGCGTATTCTCACTTCCGTGAGCACTACAAATCTTTGTCGCCCTCTCTTTCAGTACAAACGATACCAGAACGGCACCCTTGATATTAAAAAGTACAATCTGTTGGCATTGATACGAGCGGGTTTTACATTGAAAACGAGCTCCCGCTAATGTAGTACACCAAAACTGAATCCGGCAACTCCGGACTCGTTCCTGATCCGATGCTGCCAGCAGAAAAGAACGTACCACCGCTACGATCAACGAATGCACCGCATGTAAGTCGGCTAAATGGGCTCATCCCGTTTGTGCGATGTTTGAGACTTCATTTTGAATCACAAATAGGCGCAAAAAAACGAGTTTGGGTCACCGAATGAGTTCTTGAGCCTCAATGACAATTTAATCGGAAATGCACTCACTTCGATTGCAGGGCATTTCTTTAACGAACGCATTCAACACCTTCAAAGTTCCATGTGACAAGCTACATAACAACAACATTCGGTACAGCATGCACATCCGAACCCTTCTGTGAATACTAATAAGGAGTGCTCTGCTTCCCGGCATCCTCGGAAGCTCAGTCATGGACGAACAACATACCAGAAACAATAGCAGGTCAGAGATCAAATAGCTGCAAACTGTGCATCAGATGAGTTTGCAAAATAACGCTTGAATCCGCACGATCTTAAGAATCATCGCAGGCTCGTCTTTCTCACCAAACTCAGAAGTCAATGAGTCTCAACATTCTCAACGTCTCAAAAGAGCAGCAATCGAACTCTCGCTCTAGGTTCACATAAAAATTTCAAATTGTCCTCCTCAAGTTGTTGGAACCATGCTGATTGCCTTTTCCGAACTAGTATGTTCGAGAAAACAGCAATATTGTACCCTTTTGCTGATCCCGCGGTATACGTTACAGAGATTTGAATGAGCTAATGTACGTCTGAGGTTGGGTGCTTCATTTCTTGCAATATGCCAGCGTTCATGTCAAAATGTAAACATGACATTGCGATATATTAGTATAGTTGATGGTTAGAAGAACACACTCTGTGCATTATCTTTGCCGAATGATTCCCCGCATATTTGACACTTTCGGTTTCGCGTTGCAATCAAGTTGTCGGTACATTGCAGGCTGAAGAGGTGTTCACATCTAAAGGCAACATCTTCTTTCGGTTTGTTTGTAACAATTGAACAGTTAAGCTTCTCTCTCAATTCCCTGTTGATCTCATCTCAAACTGTATCAGTACTCCCCAAACGCCCATTATGCTTGGATCTTTCGAGCGCCACCTCCAAACCTTTCGTCCTTTGCTCCATATCCTTCTGGTGCTCCCGCAACCGATTGGATTCGAATTTGTCCTTACTTACACTGCTTTGTATTTCTTCCACTCTAGCCGCGTAAACATCTCTCTCTCGCTTCATCTCATCCTTCTCCGCGTTCGCTGTCTTAGCTGATAGTATGGCATCGTCTGCTGTCTTTCTTCTCTTCTCAAGCACGGACGTTAGTTCCTGAGCTTCTTGTTGAGAGAGAAACTCAAAGGTTGAGTGTTGGCCTGACCACTTTTTGTATAAACCCAGCAAACCGCAACCTTACCTCCTCGATATATTTGCGTAGCTTAGATAGTAACTAAAGAGTATCCACCTGGAATATTTCTCATGGCAGCCCTCCGGCAACGACCCGCATCAACAGTCTCTTGAACTCGAATTCGGCGGCAAGACGCTCAACGAAAACGAAACCGTCAGCCACTATAACATCCCGGAGATGTACGATCATGCGGACTGGTTCCTGAAGACCATCTCTGACAGCGGCAACCTTTACCCCGACAAGAAGGTAGAGGAGCTTGATTAATCTTGCGCAGTGGTCCGTGGTATTTCGCGTGGCGAATGACAAGCAACGCCTCATCAGCGGCGTGTTCGACGATAAGAACGACAATATGGCAGCCTCACCGTCTGCGCAGCCTTTGCCTAGCGCCATGAAGCGTTCCCGTATAAGCCGCATGCCCAAACTCGATCTTGTAGCGCTCAACTCATTCAGCGCTGATGGGAAGTCAACCTCGAAGCTATTTTCTCCCTTCGCGCCGCCTACGCCTCGACAGTTGATGGGAACGCTGAGCTCGCTCCGACCGGACCTATGCGACACAGAGGCTGCCGAAAAGGCTACCAGCTCTTTATCGTTAGGAATTATCCATAATTTGGCAAACTCTGCTCCCTCGCGTCTGAGTGAGTTTCAGAATCATGGAAGTGGCGAACTAAAGAGAGGAAACAAATGGTTTCATAATATTATGACTTCAATCAATACTTCCCTTCGTGATCCAAGTAAGGGGGGCGCCTCTGCCCGTGATGATCACAATGACGTACAGGGCGACAGTGAGAACGAGAACGGCGGTGGAGCAGATGAAGGAAATACTTGTACAAACCGCAGCGTATCATATCGCAATAACTCTGGAGACCCCATTGCGTTTAGAGATATGCTGAAACAAGAGAATTCGTCATCAGCGGATAAAGGGAGAAACAAGTCTTCAGCAGCAACCACGAAGGAAGATAAGCCCGTCCCAGGCTCGTCTTCCAAGATGGACGGGAACACAATTAATGCTACGATGGCAGCCATCGAAGGCCAGTCGATATCAAAGCCATAATTCGAATCCAGCTGAAAAACAGCAGCTCCACCGAGGATAGGAGGAACCTAGTTAAGACTTCTGATACTCAAATTAGTGCCTTATGGTACGGAGAGGGGCGCACTGCTAAGAGACGTGAAACATTCGGAAACCAATTACACTCCGATCCATTCTGAGTTTCCTCGCTTTGTATTCTGGTACTCATGCTCGCAAACTGTTCACATCGCTTAAGAGACTTTTGTTTGCTTTCTCGAGCTTGTTCCGCACCTCTTCGCACACCATGGTCTGCTTTTCAGCAGCCTTTATCACAGCAGCAGCAGCGCCGGCTTCCATCTTTCGAGCCTCGTATGTCATCACCACTGTATCTTTGTCAACATTGGCAGCGTCCGCAATCCTGCGCAGCTCATCCATCTGGCGTCGGAAGTCTTCCGTAGTTTTCTGAGCACTATTCTTGGCTTCAGGCAGCTGGTTCTGGGATTGCTTTCTCTCCTCCTCTTGTTGCTCGTTCTGGGCCTCCTTTTCCATCTGCCATGAGCGCTCGGATAGTTACAACTGATGCAGGTTGGTTTCCATTGTTTGGTAGTCTCCTGTGTTGAGAATGGTTTTAATGGGTACAATGCCTGCATCTCGTTAGGAGCTTCATTTTTGAATAAGAGACGTGTGCTTTTTGCTGAACCTGGATGAGTTTTTCAAGGCGTTTATCACTGAGTGCGCTCGCTGCTTCCAAGGCTTTCGAATCGGAAGCAACAACTGGGGAGAGCTGGAGGTATTCCGGTCATCTGCGTTGTTAGCATCAGACCTAGAGTATTTATTATTGTGTTCGCCACTCTTTGGGTCATCGACTTTGGTTGAACTGAGAGCCGCGTGCTTTTCTTTTTCGCTTGAGCTCAAGAGCGAGTATCCTGCGACGCTGCAGAGAGGATTCGGCCCGGAGATCACCATACTCGTCCCGAAAGATGGTGGAGGAGACGAGGCTTTGCTTATCTCGTTCGACATAACGCTCCAGATGATTGGAAACATCTCTGAGACGTCGATGCAGCTCTGCAATTGGTTCTGAGGCGTCCATGTTGGCGATTGAGGCAGCTGGAATCTGCCCGATGGCCAAGACGGTCTGGCCTGTGAGCTTCTTGATGGCGACGGGCATTTCTCAGAGGGATTCGTTTGTGACGACCTCGGCATTGAGCATGAGAGCAGCAATTGGACAATAGATATAGCTCGTTAGCAATATAAGAACTCAATATGAAGAGATACGTTTCCTCCAGACCCCCGATTCACACGCTTATGGTTATTGCGATGAGATAAAATGTGGTATTCTGCATGTCTTCTTGACTTTATTAGATGACCACAACGAGAAAAATAGGGATATTTATATATTTCTTTGGAGCTACTGGGAGTTCCGATGACGCTATTCGACCAATGAAAATGTCTGCTTCGCGTTACGCTTTTCAATATTTCAAAAATAATATTTGGAAATCTCTTGAAATTGATTCTGGTGCTGCGCGCTTACGAGCGAGACGCACGTGCTGCGCCAGTCGAACTGGAGCATCGACCCCATGTACACTTCTTCTGCGCGCAGCAGCGCTTCTCGCCACTAGAGGCGTATATTCCCAACGGCAAGATGCACGGGCTGTGCGGCGGGCTGCACGAGCTCAAGACCATGCTCTGCGAGGGGTTCGCGCCCGCGCGGAGCGTGCGCCATGAGGTTGTGAGCTGCGCACGACATCGACCCGGCGACGCTGGTGCCGGCCGCCCTCACGGCCAGCGTCGGCTACGACATTGAGCGCAGCATGGCGCTGCTGAGCAAGAACTGGAGCAAGCGGCAGCGCGCGCTGCCACGGGCGCTGCCACGCGGCGTGCGCGACGGGCTGCTGGTGGACGCGCAGTGGCTTTTATATCCACCCGGGTCTACAAACTCATTCCAGAATGCATTCGTTTACTTTTGTTGTCAATGAGATGAGAAAAACCTGCTGAAAACCCCAAACAGAAGCACGACAACCCATGGATCTTCTGAAGGCAAGTGCAGGATGCGGTCGAAGACTGGTTTCGCGCCTTTCATCACTCACAAGCTGAAGGTATTGGTACTGTACAACGTAGTCTAGAATCTAATTCCTGTACCGCTTGGGTACCATCCTCTCCCTGCGCTTAATTGCAGGTGAATCATCTACAGTCAAGCTTACATTCGTCTCGGTACCTTTTCTCTTGGCAGAAGCATTCTTCTTTGGAGCTTGAAATTTCTTGTGTTTCTTGGATGGCAGAGAAGTGTCGTCAAGCACAATATTATGTGCATCATTACTCTTGGATTCGTGTTTTCCAATACGCTTCTTGCTCGCTGGGACACTGCCAGTAGTCGAACGTTCATGTCGATCTCCATCATTCCCTGTGTGAGTTGATGGGGCCGTGTTTCTGATGAAGGTCTCATTCGGCGCAATTTTCTTATCATGACTAACAGATAGGATATTTGGATCCTCCCGCAGGTCAAAGAGCGGAGTAGTGGATTCTTCCGAAAACTCAGACTTCTCTGAAGACTGCACCTGGGAAGGAACTGATAGGTGACTTTCCTCTACCCCTTCCCTACTACGAAGCTGAGGTGAAAGTGGACGCGAATTGGTTAAATCTGCATTGCTTTGCGCGTTTGCGGTCTTGTTGTTATGTCGTACACCTCCTGCTTCACTTCGTCCGGCGGCCTTTCTCGACTGAGCCTTTCGGACGTGCTTCTACTAGATGCTGGGCTTTCTTGGCAGTCGTCTCTTACATTTGACGCATTCTTGCATTCATCTCAGCCGAACCCGTTGACTGACCTTCACGCTTTCGAACTTTTCTCTTGTGCTCTGCCTTTCGGTTGCAAAGCTTGCTCTTTACAGCCTCATGTGCAGCCCAGAGGTCTGCCGTGACGACAATATGCGGGAACTTTTCCGCCAAACTCTCACAAATTCTGCGAATCTCTTGTTGGAATTCGTACTTCTTGTTGGACATGATGAGTTCAATCTCATGGAAGGATCGCCTACCATAAAACTTATGCAGCAGTTCAGATGACTGCAGTTCCTTTCCTGCCGCTGCTAACAAGCGGTAAGAGTAGGTCTTTCCCGAACACTCAATAGGAGGCAGGGAGTTCTGGGGGTTCTTCTCGTTATAGTCATCGATGGCAGCCTTCAGAGCATCCCCAATATATACTTTCCCAGATTTGCCTTCGGAGTGAGGATGCTTGATTATATCCCGCTTGTACGACTGCATATCACTGCATTGCGGAAGTAAGAGTAGAAACGATGGGATAAGCAGACAGATGAATAGAGTTGCACGGTCCAACCCAGACGTTGCACGTGAATTTGGGGATTGATATGACTCCGATGAGTAGAACAAGAGATGATATCCAGTATGAAGCTTCTGAGAACGTTCCTATTTGTGATGCGATGTCAAGAGGTAACCAGCGAATTCTCGCTTGACTGGAGGAAACGGTTTCTCAGATGTGGCCGTCAAAGCGAAAGGGAAAGGGGCGAGGCGATTATCCAAGTTGAGGCCTGACTCAGGGCCTCTCGTCTGGGAAGGGTTCGACAATAACTACTGGGTAGAGATGAAGACGATATGAAGCGGGGAGAATAAGCTCTTACGATTTCTACTTCCAGTGTCGATGCCGACAGAGAAGCATCCATCGAATGGAAAGGGGAGACTTAAACTGAAATCCGGAGAAGATGAAACGAAAAATTGTCCACTTCTTGTCGCAAAGTTCATGTTTTTTACAAAACTATCTCTGAAGAAGTTGGAGCCTGTTTGTTTTTAACCTTCTGCCATTCGCAGTTCCAACCAACCTAGAACTACTCTTTGCGGAATCTTTCAAGAGATCTGAGTATGAGTTCTGCTGGGTTTCGTTGCTTTCCATCCTATCATTTCAAATGCATTCCTGAAAGAATAGTGACGAGGGCACCGGCATTCCGCCACTGGAGAACGGCGGTGTCCCATTCCAACAATTCCAGAGTGGTTCCGAAACCACTTCAGGCTTCTTATGAGAACGTGTCTTTTCCAGCTGTACCAACACTGAGTACTAGATCGGAAGTCATTGATGATATGAAATATCTCCCAAATCGGACTGGCTCTACCAATCTCCCATCTTCTCTCATTCTGTCTCAGCCCCAACGTAATTTAACTGAGGATGTCGAGAAAGAGAAACCGGGTAAAACCATATGCTTTGGTTATTCGGAGACACCTGATTTACAAGGTGATGACGAAGGATATGAAATGGACTCTCAAAGTAATAACCTTTCTATTTCTGGGGCCTCAGAGCATATTCTGATACCGCAGTCTGTATTTGCATCAGAAGCTTCAGATGAAGAAGTTTGCGAGAACGACATTGTATCGCACTTCATGGAAGACGATAAGGTGGGTGTCCGAGCAGCTGAATTTAATAAGTTCATTGACAGTCCAGATCCAACTGGGTTTCCTCTCGAGAGGGAATCTGATATCGTTGCCCTGAGTGAAAGTCATGACGGCAGTGCATGCAGCCGCATAGGAGTTGGTGATATTCTTCATGGTTCTGCGTCCGATTGAGACCTCGATTTGCATCACTGTCGGCAAACGCAGCTGATCATGAACCCAAAACTGTGTGAGATCATGAGGAATCACAAGTTTCTACTTGGATATGCAATGAAACATTCTTTGGTAACTAGAGCGATGATGGATGATTTGCTGAGCCAGTTTAGCACTGGGCACCGATCGTGGAACGGAATGAGAAAGGCAATTTTAGATTGCTCAGGACTATTTGTGACGACGTTTCCCTACTGCTCCAAAGTTCATGAGGCCCTTTCCCGAACTCAGGATGGATCCTTCCTTCCTTGCTCAAACATCTCGTGCCGACAGACACCCGCCACAGTCTTTACATTTACCTATATTGGTATTTGGGAACGGTTGCAAGCAAGACTGAGATCAAAGGAGGAAGGCCCGAAGCTCTTTAAGTATTCTCAAGCCAATCTGCAGAAACTAAGAACTGAAGAGAATCACGGAGCGCGGCACCGGGACTTCCTCTCCGGAAAGCTGTTTCGTGAAGCTGCACATAAGCTCGGTGGATACAACCGTATCCAGCATGACATTTTTCTCAGTTTCTCAACCGACGGCGTATCATCTTTCAAGATCGTGGATTACAGCTATTGGCCCCGCATTCTATTCATACTGAACTTGGCTCCATCGGAAAGATTCAAGCTTGAGAATATCATGCCTCTAACAGTAATTCTCGGTCCAAACGCAGCAGCCAACTTAAATTCTTTCCTGCACCCAATGTTGGCAGAGCTCGAAGTTCTCGGTAAAGGGCGTTTAGTTCGCTTATGGAATGGGAAGACCATTGTGGTCAGGGTTCATCTGCTTTTCGTATTTTCTGATTTGGCAGCTTTGAGTAAGCTTGGTAACCTCCGCGGCTATAATGCTCTTGTTCCATGCAGATTCTGCTCGATATATGGCGTATTTTCCAAGCCACATAACCATGTATACTATCCAAGCGTATTCAAATATGATGGGGAGATCAGAAGGAAAAGGTTACGGAACCCAAACAGTCTGCCACTTCACTCAGATTCAGAGTTAATGCAGAGGGTACAAGAAATCGAGAGGGACAGTTCTAATATGACAAAGGCTCACCTTGAAGATCGTTGCAAACAACTGAGTGTGCGAGGAACCAATGTAGGAGACCTCATTTCTAGGGCTCCACTACTAGTTCCATTTCGTAGTTTCCCCGTCGACCTCATGCATCTCCTCTTTGAGAACATTGCGTCTCACATTGTTGCGATTTGGTGTGCACACACATCCTGACACATCACCCCGTGGTGATGTGTCAGGATGTGAAGATCTACATTTTCTTTCCCATGGAAAGAAGAAAAAGCAACTAAGTGAGCGGCTGGTTTCAGCTGGTCGTAGCTTTAGTTTAGATAAGAAGACCGCGGAAGATCGAAGATAAAGGAAAATGGAAGGCAACTGAGTGGAAACCTTTTGTACTGGAACTGAGTTTAGTTGTACTGAATGGAATACTTCCAACTCATATCATAGATGGTTGGAAAACTTTTGTCGATCTTCGTGAGCTTCTATGCCGCTGGTCAGTAAGTAGCAGAGACGTGGAGCACATATCTCGACTTTCGAGGAGATTCTACCCCTATTATGAAGAGCACTACTATCAATACCGAACAGATCGAGCCAACCTTTGCAGATACACGTACCACCTTATACTCTACATCGCGGAGTCGATCCAGGACTGTGGTTCTGTCTCTCTAATCTCTCAATGGGCTGTCGAAAACTTTGTGGGATCACAAAATAGAGGTTGCAATGCTACTGTTTTGTTTGCCGAGTCAGTCGTAGAGAATATCAAGCTCCGTGAGTCAACTCTGACACTTTGCATCAGAAACGGGCTCGAAATACCTTTATTAGACGATCTAGAATTCGATAGACCTAACCTACAACGCACTGACATGGAATCTAATTCCCCATCTCACGTGTTCAGACATCCGAATTGTTTGCGGTCTTTAGGGAGTTTTGGAGACAGCCATAATCTTAAGATGGGCAATTTGCTACTCGACTACTACCAGCGTTCGCAGCCGGACCACTTTGATGATGCAAGTGAATTATCTTTTCTTGAGAGTGACCTCGTAAGTTGCTGGAGTCGGCTAGTGATTTCAGAATGCGAAAACGGGTACATGACGACATTCGTGGGCTTGAGTGATCCTACTAGAGCTCTTGACAAAAGTATCCACCGTCATTCTTGTTTTATTGTCGGAAAGTATCGGGGTCATTCCGATTAAGAAGATGTTGTTGTGATCGACAATTTCTATGGCCGCATTCTGTTCTTCTTCGAGCATACATTGGAGGGAAAGAGGAGCATGCTTTTTGTAGCGGACTATGTAACGAAGGGGCTTCTGCGAGGAGAGCAAGGGCAGCTTTACAAGAAGGGATATGCTTCTGCAGAGAATCAAATCGTTTTCCAAAACGTCTCGGTCGAGTGTGTGACAACTATCTCTCATGAGGTTAACTTGGTGGAGCAAATTGTTGTCGTTGGCAACCGTAACCAACGAAAGACGTACTTTGTTGATGACATGCGTGAAGTGTATCGCAGCCAGAACAACCAGCAGAAGAAGTTGAAGGAGAAAACGTTTTTGTTCTTGCAGGGCCTATGAAGATAATAAAGTTTTTTGGCAAACGATGGAACCCAGATTCATATATCTCAGATCCTCTCCCTGGGCACTGAATGGATAGCATGGGTAGGTGATCGATACGAGATGAAACAGATTCCAACATGGGCCAAAGAGTGGCACTCATAGAAACTCTGTCTCAGCCTTCGTCAGAATGGCTGATATTCAGCGCCTTCGAAGAGCTCGCCGGAATGATGATAAGTACACGAACTTTAGTGTTACAAGCCGGCGCGCCGCTCTCTACATTCAGCTGAAAGAGGAGGAAGATGGATGGAGCTAACCAGAATATTGCGCTTCCTCGACGGGCGAGTAGCGATGTGGGTGTGCGAGCTCTGTCATTGGTAGTGAGATTGACAATAGAGGTCATATTGGACGATGTTACGGACGTGCTCCTTCATCTTTTGCCGTTAGTAATGGCAGCTTTTCTCTCCAAATTGAAGAAAAGAGCACGTCCATAAGAGCGATTGTTTGAGAATTGAAGAGTGATCGGGATCGCCGACGAGACGAATACTGACCATCTCCAGCCTTGTTGGAGTGGCAAGGGCAACCATATCGATCCAATCTCCTCCTGCTGGGATACCATTCCTAATCTTGTGGAATGCGGCCTGTAGATGGATGGCTTTTACAGGATCTTCGTTCCGGACGTATTCGGATTCCTGTGCTGCGACAATCTCGATCGCGAGTTATCAAAGAAGGACTGGTGGGAGAAGGCGCAGATGCAGATTGCTTTCGTGTATGAGCCTTGGAAGCGCCCAGCGTAGAAGAAGTGGCGTTCAGCCATATCTTCTTGTTCCGTAGCGACAAAAAACCCACGTGGGCATTGGAGAGACGGCTTAGAAGAGCAGTTTTGGGGCCATGTTCATGATCGTACTCCAATAAGTGCACAGAGAAGAAGAATGGACGACTTGGAAAGATGTCGACATCATACATAAGATCGAAGAGTGATTGAGTACCTACTAGTCATCAATAATCGACAGGCATCATCCGGGAAGTGACTTGGAAAAGGGTTTTGATGCCAAAAGGTTTCATAGTTCTCATAATAGTCGGTCTGTTAGACTGTCGTTAAAAAACGATGGATCACCGACATGCATTCATTAGGTTGCCTTGAACGTATCGACGACTACATTACATTGGCGGTATGCGTTCTTGGTAGATAATCAATAGTCATGCAACTGCGTACTAGTTCAAATTAAGTTCCATTTGAATAAAACTGTGTGGTATTGTGGAGAAGTGTTCGTTATCATTCTCGCTTAACCAAAATATGTGTTCATGAAGTTATGTTGTTTCACCTACGGGTATGTAGTGACTACAATCAATACATTATGTATTTCTGCTCAATACATCTCCCATACTGCACTGAACAGACGTCTTTCGATCAACTATACTGACTACTCATTGCCGTGAGGCCCATTCATTGGATTTGCGATAGGTGAGTGCGTCCATCATTATCTGACAATTGTAAATTCATTACATTTGCAATTCATAGACGTCTTCCAGCTGTCTGTTGAAGATGTATTGAGAGCTCTATTGAAAAATCTATTGAACTTTTGCAGATTAAATAAAGTCAAAAATTGAAATCTTATCAAGTAAATACATTGCTAATCTATTGCAAATGTACATTTTTTATTTCCGCCGGGGAGTAGTGGCATACTTCCCTACTACACTGATCGAGGTTTCCGCATCTGAAGCAGACGCAATGCCATTCGCTTCTAGCAAGTCTCTACACGGGTCCAGGATGCAAATCCTTCAAGAATCTCTTCGTCAAGTCCTGGAGCCCATTCTAAATCTCACGCAGAAAGGTTTTCAGTTCATCGGCGAAGACAAACTAAGTCGAGTGTTCCATTCTCTGCTTGCAAGTTATTGTGCGGATATTCCTGAGGCTATGGACATTCTGTCCATTCTTCATGGGACCAAAACGGAAAGCCCGTGTCATAGATGCAAAGCCCCTCGCTCATCTTTATGCAGTCCTATTCCCACCTCATTCAACGGACGTTCTCAAAAGCACACGAAAAGCATCCGAAAGACATACACAGCTATCTTGCAACATGCACAAAAAGACGAGGCGGAAAGACGTCCACGTCGTGCGAGGGAGAGGAGATCTCAAGCGGATAATCTGATCCGTTCAAATTCCATATCTCTCATTCCTTCGTTCCTCGAAACTTCCGTAAGCCTTGGAATGATCCCGGGATTGTCTCCATACAGTCTGTTCTCATTCGAACCATTACACAACTTGCATCTCGGCATCTCGAAGCTGATGAAAACGGCCACAATCAAAAGACTGCAGTCAGACACCCTGTGCATCACAATAGGAACATCTGCATCGCGTTCATTTCGAACGATACGCACCCAACTTTTCAACCATGCAAACGCAAATCTAGCTGCCATAGAACGCGATTCTCCTGCCAAAGGTTTACATATCGATTTCTTCACGCAGGACAAAGGCAAATCTTTGAATGGTATCTTCACGAATGACGGTCTCCGTGGAATGCTGGAGGCCAAAAACTACAAAGCACTTGACATGGTCTTCCCCTTCATAGGAGCATTCTTTGACATATGCTGTGGAGAACAGGACGTTGCCCGAATCACAACTGTTTTCTCTCATTACTCGGACTTGCTTTCGACCTTATTCAGATACAATCGTGATCCGTATTGGACTGAAAGCTCTCTCCTGTGTCTTAGTTCGGAGATTGAAGCCTTCAAGCGTTCCGCAACAAAGACTCTGGCGTATTTTCATCCCTCCAGACTGGAAACTCTGAAGTTTCATCTTCTCGATCATCTCGTGGACGATATTCGCCGTCTGGGAAGTATCAAGTACTACGACGCAGGCATATACGAACATGCACACCTGCTATTTAAGAGACACCACAAAAAGACGTCCAGAAGAACAGCAACGGCTGTGGAGAAGACTATTCGCTCCATTGAGCACGGACATGTTAGAAAGCAATGGAATGGCAATACTCCTTACCAGCGTAATCCAGGTTTACCAGAAACTTCCACACAGCTTCCTCGATTTGCAATGAGAGGGCGTTCTTCCACTTTACGAGCTCTTCAACATTTTGTTTTAAGTATGTTCAGTTCAAAAACATGGACTGCTGTTAGAGAGATGTTCTCAAGTACGGACATAAGGTCGATTCTTGACCAATTGGTTAACAGGCCCTTCCTCCTTTCCTCAGTCTCGTGAAAGAAACATTGGATGAGCACTCTATTACATACTTGATATATGTGTACGGCGTGTGCAGCGAAATCACTGCCGGAAGTGCCAGGAGGAGTGTTTTGGGAGGTCTCCGGAGGGTGCCAGAATGTGGACAGAACCTGCCCGCGGGCCGGAGGGGTCGGTCGTGTTAGGGTAGGTACCCTAAAATGACCGGACCCCGCCGCCCGCGGGCATAAAATCGCACATTTTTCCAAAAATCGCCCAAAACGTGCCCGCGGGCGGGGGGGTCCGGTCGTGTTAGGGTACCTACCCTAACACGACCGACCCCCCCGGCCCGCGGGCAGGTTCTGTTCACATTCCGGCGCCTTCCCAAGACCTCCCAAAACACGCCACCCCGCAGTGGAAGAAGACCAAGTGGTCGTAGAGATTGGTGTGGAAGCGGAGGCCGGTAGAACTGAAGTGCTCGAGAGTAATAGTGATGAAGATTTGCCAATAATGAGGCTGCGAGCGCCTCGAAGTGGATGAGAATGAGATGATTAGTAAATTATGAGTGTCTTGCGAGTATTAAGAGTAGTATACTATTGCAAGGCTATACATATGAACATAGAAAAAATGCGGCAGGCTGGTAATTGAACAAATGTCATACGTCTTTGGTCCAGTTGCGTCTAATTGCAACATGCCACATGCTCGGTATCGTTAACATCATTGGTGGCACCATTCAATTCGCAATTGAACATGTAGCGTCCTAACACTTCTGAAACTGCACTTAAGGTTGCTTTTAAGAGAAGTATGAAACTGAGAAGTCTATGCAGTTCCTGTCTATGCGGTACTTGTGGCAGTATGGTGACTGTATCAGGAAAAATGGCAGAGGAACAGAGAAACTTGGCGGAAATTTCACCCAATACCTTGTCAAAGTTCATATATGCCAATGGTTACGGTATATTAAGTTCCGTTGATGGAACTTTGAGAAGAGAAGGAGAGTCAATTCTAGAAGAAGTTGTGAAGTGTATGAAGTTCATTGACGAACGTGTTGGTTTCGGACTTGTCACAGGGGGTGATGTGGGCGACGTGAAGGGGAGAATGGAAGGACTCGGAGACTATAAGTTTGGTGTCTCGGCGAATCATGGAGCTTTCATCCGTTTCTCTGACGAGAGGGAAATTAAGGCTGCATTCAATGATCACACCCTTGACCACGCTGTTGACGGACTACTGTTTCTGGCAAGGGATTTGAATAGGAGGCATGGTATTGTGAACGATGATGAGAAGGGGTTCGTGGAGACCAGAAGTGATAGTGGCCTTCCCAACTTCGTGTACAACAAACTGTGGCAGTGGAGAGGAGAAGTGAATTCTGCTATTGGGGACCTGTTGCAGAAGATGGATGCGTTTATTATCTATCCCGGCGATAAAAGTTGCGAAATTGTGGACAAGCGATACACAAAATGAAGCGGAGGAGCAAATCTTGTGGATAATGAACCGAGATTTATTGATACGGATGACGTCGTGACGTTCGGAAGTGCTTTGAGCGACGGGCCTTTGCATGAGGTAGGCGTGTACGGCGTTCACGTCAAAGAAGATTGTATCCCCGGTGGAGTACACAACCTGTTCGAAAGCGTGGAGGATGTACATTCGACAATTATGCTGGTGGCTCTGCTTTACGGCTACGAGGAAAAGAAGCACGATAAAAACCACCATGAATCATAAAAGGGTATTGAGATATATACGACACTTTTATTACTGAGATCTCATATCCTAGCTAAATATTACAGGCATCGTAGCACTTGACAAATTCCAAGAGCATTTCTAAACCATTGACACTTACATTTTCTGTACCCGTACAGTTCTGCCACCCTTCTGATGGTCTCATGCACGTCCTCCACCACATCAACAAGATATATTACCGCTGCTGGATGGTCTTCTCCCTTCACATGAACTGCCAGGGTTGCCATTTCATATAGAGGGCCATCATTGGAAGCATTCCAGAAAGCAACGATTCAATGTGTGTCGAACTGGGGGTCGTTTTCAACTAAGGCTAGCGCCCCACTATTTTTCGTGAAACGAATGTCCCCTATGTCACAGTTTTCATCTTGAGGGTACGCAACCAGGTTCGGAAAGGATGTCAACACTTTTGAAATACTGGAGTTAACTTCTGTTTTCCACTTCGACAGTCCATTGTACGTGAAGTTAGGGAGTCCACTGTCTTTTCTAGTGCTCACAACTGCTTGTTGACGCTCTTCGTGAAGTCCGTGCGATTCATTTAAGGAGAGTGCAAGTCTCTCAAGTTCGGCTGCACATCTTTCGTAGCCTTCCCTGTCAAGGTCCTGATCAATTTCGGTACCAATGGATAATTTCACCCGTGCGCCTTGGTTTCCAGAGATGCCAAAAGTGTAGCCACCCAGGTGCTCCATGAAACTCTCGGCATCCTCTATATCTCGCCCAGTAGCAATTCCAAAACCAACGCGTGCATTGATGTACTTCATGCATTTGACTGTTTCGGCAGGAATGTTCTCCCCAGCTCTTTTCAGAGTACCGTCAATATCACTAATCACGGCGTAGCCATTTTCGAATATTTCGTTAGCCAGCTGCTGAGGAGTTACTTCTTGGGCTCTAAATTCTGAGTTATACATGTTTTGAAAGCTTTCGAAAGGGTTCGTTTTGCAAATGGGTGTGGGTATACGAATGAGAAGGATGTGATTGATGTTCAAAAGGTGTTTCGTAGTATAAAAAGAGTCTAAGAACTACCATATACGGGTATTGTAGTACTGTTTTAAAACGTTACTACGACGAGAAGCTTTTGTATCGATTTGCAGTAAAGAAAGGATGATTTAGTCATAAATTATACTTACGGGTTCAAGTGGGTAAAGAAAACTATGAATATCTTCAACATGAGCTTAGAAATCAAGATCAGTAAAACAACCTCCATTAAGGGTTGAAACCCATACAAGGTTTAACTTACTTTATACGGGTGCCCCAAGTATTGCAAAGGCTTAGTTCTTCAGAAATATCACAATTTGTGTCTGGTTCCACTTATAAAACTCTCTGCTGCAAATACGGGGAACTGAAGAAACACCCCAAATACTGCGTTTGGTCCTCTGTGGGCCATAAAATCAATCTTCTTCACCATACTGAACAGATCTAAACAAACTTTACATGACATAAATTGCGTAAGTAGTTCCGAAGATATGTCCAGAGCATTTCAAACACTATCGGCCCAGTTTGATCCGCTGGAGAAGTACAAAGCTCGTAACTCTGCATCATGCGGATAATAACGATCCAGTATGTTCTTTTTTAGATAGCTCTCCCTATTCCCTTCCTGAGGGGATGCTACCTCTGAAAGCTTCTTAAGCTTGCACTCAAACGCTCCAATGTCGTTCTCCGATGACCTTAATACAATGTTTTCGACTGAAACACCTCTCTTTAAAAGCTTGATACTCGAGCTCTCTGAACTATTTGAAAGCTCTTTCACCGACACAAACCCGGGTTGAGCTCCAGAAAATTCGAATATATGATACCTTGTAATCCTGAATGAACTTGGAACGGAAAAAAACTGAGTTAAAAACCTCTTCCAGTCGGTCCATATAATTCTATCACTGCAAACCACGCTGTTCATGTTCGAGCTGTGCTCAATTACTTTCATCATCTCCAAGGGATGTAGCACATCTCGTTGCTTTAGCTTTCTCTTGACCAACCCAAATGACCCATCACAAACATTCTTTGTGTGTCCTGCTACTAAAAAGTTCAACACAATATCCTCTTCGTACTTCATAATAACCCTCCAGGCCAAGTAAAAAAGTATATACCGGTTTTTGTTCTGCCCACTGCAGTTGTCTGCGTGTAGCTGTAATGACTTTATATTCGTTAGTCCCAGTTTATATTTCATTATTGTAGCATGCAGCATAGAACCAACCTCGTTTGCAGTCTTGCTTCCAGGCCAGTGTCCTTCAGGCAGTCCGTAGATGTGCGTACTTCCCAAATTACTAACATGGCATCCGAAAAAGTCAAACTTAAGGCCAGTCACAAAGTGCAATTGCCCTGGCTGACGCAGGAGATGAGGCAAGAGTACCTTTTCCGCAAAGTCAAACACGATATGCAGTGGACTTTCGCATGCCTTCGAAGCGCCTTGAATACTTCTATAGTTCTTAAATTCTTGGGCTGCTTCTCTCCTATGTTTGTCCCGAGCATCCAGCAGTGCTCTTTTTGTCGCAGTATTTGAGACTATGTTAGCCTCATTCTGCAGTGTGGTGCATGTGTCGCAGTAATCGCTCCCTGACTTCATGATCTTCAGCGTTGGCATGTATGTATGCCATACCTTCCGGAACGCTTTATGTGACAGAGGGGAAAGAGGACGTCTCTGATTGCAGTTGAAATGCTCGTATTGGGCGTTGACGATAGCTTCCCATTCTTTTTCGTAGGCATCGTGAACTTGGCGAATTGTCGTGGCGCTCGGCAGCATTCTGACAGGAATTTCTTCTCGCGATCCTCTCCCTGTAGGGCACGCCATTGCATTTAAGTCCGAATATCTCTGCAAGAACGACAAGGCCACTAAAGACTGTACGGACAACGAACGCCTTCGTCTCTTGTTTTCATTCGAGGCTTGTATCAGAAACGTATTTGTCCTAGCCACCCGACTGCTGTAGTCGCTCATAGTCTTCGGGTGCATTTGAACAATGGCGGCGAAACCGTGCGCGCACAAAGAGATTCCTCGGATAGCATACTTCGTTGTGACTCTGCCCTGTTTAGATTCACATCTTCGCTTTCGTTTCCGAGACTGAGAATACAACGCGAGAGTATCCATTAATTCATTAGGACAATCAGGGGGGGCGGTTAAAGCCAACAGCATTGAACGAACTGCGTTCACGCGTTCGCTTTCTTTCATGGAGGCAAAGCCGTGCGCAAGCATACGACTACCTTCAAACCCGCACTTTGTCTGACAGGTGCAGCGCTTCATTTGGAAATCGTAGTGTTGATCTGCGTAGTGTTGATCTTCTTCATTTATTTGAGGAGCACATGGAGGGACATTTTCCTCTTCAATAGTATGAAAGTCATGTACAAATCGTCCTTCTTCTTCCGATCCATCGTGTTCGTAGATCTGTCCGGAGCCGTTATGATGGATACGGGAAAGATCCTGGGCTTGCAGCGATTCAATGTCGCATAGTAGATGACTCCCGTCCATTTTTGCGAGGTGATCTGGCGCAATGACCCTCAATGCGCCCCGATCGCGACACTGCAGCAGCCGAAATACAGTTTGGACTGTATCTTCAAAACGAGGTACATTTATATTTAGAACCAAAGAATTTCTTCTTGACGGTTGGTTCAAATCCTTTAGTTCTGGACGTCTATTTAATCTACTTTTATGATGATTGAATGCCCCCCAATGAGCGCTTCACGGCCATGTCCATATCTCTTTGTGCCGTAAATTAGTCGGAAGGAGTTTTAAAAGTAGAACCATCCACATTTTGTACTTGTTTCCTTACTAGTATCGTGCACTTCAATGATGTGGAATGTCCCTTTCCCATCTAGCAAAAACTTAGCCAGGTATTAGTGATAAGGGATGTAGGATTTAAAGGGGCATATTTGAACCACAGAACGACGAACAATATAAGTAATGTAATAGGAACAGGTCATTTCGATGAAGTGACTTTTATGTTTAACTATCTCTAAAAGGTTTACAACACCGAAAAGTCATGTGTTCTAACCTCAAACCTGGGGGAATGGGGAGGGGGATAACTTTTCCTTAACAACGTTGACGTAGTTTGTATGAAAAGGAGCGGGGTCACCGCCTACGATGTTTCTTTCTTGGCGGGAAAAGTCGTAGAAGTACGCGTTCCTAAACTGAAAGTCGGAGAAAGAAGTAGGGAAGCCAACGAAAGTTTTCCCATATGCAAGAAGTCGCCCAACGGTCTCTTCCAGATTGAAAGTAGTACCTGTCTTAAGCGAAACTATCTTCAACAGCTCTTTCATTATTGTGAGCACAACCGTACTGCACTCCGTATCGACTACGTCCATAGGAATGAAACCTCTTGAGGCCCCGACGATGTTGAACGCTGATAGCCACAAGAGCTTCTCATAATAGCTTACGAGAAATGTGTCTTCGTCGACAACCCCGCAAGTGAGACCCATAGACCTAAACCTGTCTGCAACGTTGGAGGCCCACTTTCCTGTTGCGACAGTGAGACCATCCGGACTTTGAGGAGTGACACCATCCTGCGGAGCTGCGTTTCTTGAGGGGACACCAACGTATAGGACAACTTTTGAACATTTGTCCACACCGAGCTTCGAAACCAATGGTATGATGTCTCCATTCTGGAAGAAAACGAGATTCTCTCTGAGCGAATAAGGGCAAGCCTGAATTACGGTCTCCAGGGTTTTCGTTCTTCCACAAACTAGTATCGGTACATCAGAAAGATGAGAGGTAGCAGCCATGCTGCAGAATTCGTGTGCGGAAATGACCATATCTTCTTCGTTCGCCAGCATGGTACCTTTACGCCCCCTTCCAACAATAACGGCCCGAGTCCTTCGGGCGGGAGATGAGGCCTGAGGGACGTCAGAGTATCTGGGACTCGGAGGCGGAGTCGGAGGCATGTCGGACTGGGAGTTCATTGCAAGTGTTCGATTGTTTTTGTGTGACGATAAAAATGTAAGATGGGGCGGAGAACTGCTGGGGTAAAGAGTGATACTTAAGTACAAACGGTTGGGAATCGCAGAACGGGAACATGGTTTACTTTGTGAAAGTGAGCGAAATGTATGATATGTGATTGTACTGAATGAATGATAGGGCTTGTATGAGACGACAAGCCACAAAGTGTGACGATCTTTTATGAAAAGTAGGTGGAAGAGTAGAAAGTGTACAATGAATGAAACTGATTTTGAACCTGAGTTGTAAAGTAGTTGTAAAGTACGAGTTAAGGGGAGCTTGAGAACAGGATGAAAGGAGCCATTTTGGCTTCATAAATGACGTGAACGGGTTCTATAGCTTCACTCGGATTGCCATAATCTTCTTTTTTATTGAGGTATAAAAGGGGGGTGTGTCTGGGAAGGACGGGTTTGGCGTTACTGAAGTTATCGATGTTCAGTATGGATTCTCGTTTAATTATAGCGCCATCAATTTTGGCTTCAGACTTTGCTCGCCTTTCCGATGAAGCGAGTGCAATGCAAGATGCTGGAGCGGAGTGGCTGCATATAGATGTAATGGATGGTCATTTTGTGGCGAACCTTACTGTTGGACCGCCTGTTGTGAAAGCGTTGCGGAAGCATACGAAATTGTTTTTGGACTGTCATCTGATGGTATCAGATCCTGGGCGCTGGATAAAAGACCTTGCAGAAGCAGGCGCAGACGGAGTCACATTTCATATAGAGAGTGTGGCTAAGGGACTAGAAAAGTGCGAGGTACCAACTGAGGAGGAGAACGTGGTGTTGAAGGAATTATGTAACGGAATTAAAAGGGTGGGAATGCAGGTTGGAGTTGCGTTGCGCCCGAATACGTCTATAAAGGTCGTAGAAGCACTTATGAAGGAAGGAGTTGTAGACATGTTATTGTTGATGACGGTGGAGCCAGGGTTTGGAGGACAGGCGTTTATGGAGGGTGTTCTTGATAAGGTGCGACATGCAAGGGAGTTGTACCCAAGAATAGGGATACAGGTGGATGGGGGTATTGGACTGAGTACTGTGAAAGGAGTAGTGAAGGCCGGTGCAAACATTTCAGCTGCAGGATCTGCCATCTTTGGCTCGAGTAACCCAGCTCATGTCATAGCTGGTTTTCGAAAGGTTGGTCAGAGATAGTAGCATAAATTTATTGTTTATTACATTGTTACCTTTACGTGTTATCACGACTATATCCTCCGTCTCCATTGGAGATTTATTTCTCTTGTATCACAACCGGGAAAGGATGTGAGAGAACATCATCATATCCCCAGTGGACGCTGAGAGGGAGGATTAACTACTCTACGTGCTATCATTGTTACCCATCCGGTGTCGAGTGGTAACATATTCTTTTTTTGTCACAACTCACACAGGATGTGACGGAAGAAGAAGATGCCCCCAGTCGAGACGGAGGGTGAGCTACTCTAAGTACAATCACTAGTCCCTAGCTTGCCTCCACTGGCAATATCTTCCTGTTTTGCTATAACCATCGAGTGAGGTTATGGTGGAAGAGAAAAATATCGCCGGTCGAGGCGAGGTGGGTGGGGATTATGTGAGCGCGAAAGAGGAGACAGAGAGGTGGCGCTTAAATAGTGGAAGGTGCGGAGGTGTACAGTAGATGTTTTGGCGGGAAATGGGATGAGGGAAACAGGGACAATCATGGTGCTGGATATAGCCCGTGTGGTTAGACAGTGGGGGTGGACAGCACAGTTTAGCTGGATTGCACTGTATCGCAGTGGAAACTTCGATCCAACTACTACTTCTTCTTCTTCAGAATTGTCGAACGGATACGTGAAGGATCAGGAGCTGTTGGCGCTGTTGGAGGGGAAGGAGGTACCGCCGACGCCGTCACCAAAGCGGGAAGAGGACGTGATTACGGCGGCTGGTCGGATGTCGCAGAAGAAGGAAGTGGCCGATGAAGGAAAGAAGTGTGAAGCGAGGAGAGGGGATGGTGATGAGGTGGAGAAGGGTGTAGAATTGGAGGTGGAGGGGGTCGCAATGGAGAGAAGGGGTGCGGTGCATTTGAGTCAGTTAGAAGTTGGAGACCAGATAGAGAGTGGGGGCGGAGAGGGTGACAGGAAGATGCGGTTTGTGGGGGAGATGAAGGCGAGGGTGGGGATGTTGGGGTTGGTGATGAAGGAGCAACTGGACGATGGAATTGTGGAGATGGTAACGGAAATGGGCGGTCTGGTGCTGAGTGGGCGTGGTAGTGGTGGTTGGGTTGAGGCGATTTCGAGCCTGCGGAATTCGTTGTCGGTATTGGGAGTGGAGATGAGAAATCATGTGTATGGGATAGTGGAGTGTGCGGGAAGGGAGGTTGGAGAGTTGCGGGAGGAGAATAGGGTTCTGAACGAGAGGTTGGACGTGCTGGAGAAGGAGGTGAAGGAGCTGGGCAAGAGGCAAAGATTGGTGGAAGAGGAGACGGTGAAAGGAGGTGTGGAGGGAAAGACGGAAAAGGGAAGTGTGGGAAGGGTGGCGGTGCAGAAGGGGTCCCCTGTGACACCGAAGACAAAGGGTGGTGAGGTTGGGGATGGGAAGAGCCGTCTGAAGAAGAGGCGTAAGGAGATGAAGAAGGTGGTGGAGGAGGTGCCGCGGGAGGGAGTCGGAGCTCCGGTGGTGACTGAGTTTAGGAGTGCGGCGGAGGTAGCGTGGACTGCGAAGGGGATTCTGAGGGGACAGGAGAAGAGAAGGATGGGAGGGATTTGAAGCCGTTTTGGGGCGAGGCGGGTATACGAGAAGGGGGAGAGTTGTCCACCTGACTTCTACAAAATGACGTTTGCGGAGACGGAGAGAGAGGATGCGAACGCGTGATGGGCGAGAAATGGGTAAATAGCGGGGGTGGTGTAGACTGGGAAGAAGTGATGGGATGATTGAGGTGGGATGAGTTGCGATTGGCATTGCAACATGGGAGAAAATGGAAACGCAAACTAGCACGAGTGCAGTTTTGAGAGAGGGTGGCGGAAAAGAGTGAATGGGGTGGTGCGGCGAAGTAGAACCTCTACAAAAACTAGGGGACCCAAGAACTAAACTGCGCGAAATGGAATTTAATATTCGAAAATTTCTTAATTTTTTGAGTGCCAGCCTCTGCCACCCCCTCGCGCGCCCCAAATAGCCCCAAAACTAGCTTAGTTTTCAAAGCGAACAGACTATATTCCACTTTGCAGAACACAGACGCGCTTCGCGGCTCCACACTCGCCTTTTTTAGTCGACGCTATGCCGTTGCATAACCCCCGACAACCCAATTCTTCCAATAATTCATTGCCACCGCCGCAACCGTATGTCTTCCTGTATTAGCTGCGCTACCGCCGCCGCAGATGGGACCGTCTGTCTCGGTTAACATGAGCGCTCTACCGGCTCCGGAGTATGTGCCTCCTATGGAAGGAACTCGATCGCCGCCTCAGCTACCGAATGTGCCGCCCCCGATGTCATATCCGTTCCGACCGCAGTTCCCGCCGCTGGTATGGCCCCAGCCAGTCGACCAGAAGCAATCCGATGCGTCCGCCAGCTCGCTAGATATTCCTCTGTCAACGCATCCTGTGCGTAGTTCCGACCCGCTGGTTTCAGAGATCGCCTCGCGTAAGGAATCGGAAGAATCTCAGAGTATGCCGAACAGACGTTCATCTTCGGAGCCTAACATCGCCAAAAAGCGGAATGAACTAACAAAACCGAAACTACCGGTAGTGCAGTATACGTCTGTGCATCAACATGAAGAGTCAGAGCGAAGTAGTCATGTAGAGCCTCGCTGGTCGTCGGCTGAGTCTCAATCATCTGCGGAGACCTGGACTTCAACAGAGCAACCTGCTGTAGTTGAAGAGTCTTCCCAAGAGATTGCGGGAAGCGCGGCGAAGGATGCACAAAACAGCTCCGCTTCCACCTGAGTTGCACAGAAAGCCTGGGTTGGAAAACAAGGAGCCAGACAATCGCCACAGCCCGTTAAGGTTGCGCGCAAAGCCCTACGTGCGCCTCCCTCATTACCGATGTCGCTTGCACTAAAGCTTGAGGGTGATGAAGGTATGGTTTGAGCGCGGGTGACCGAAGCGTTTTGTGAACTCGAACAGGACCCAAATGTCGAAATTCTCTCACCGGAACAAACGGGTGGACCGGGTGGAGTTGAAGAGTTTTCCCCAAACTTTGCCCAATACCTGCAAGAGCTTCCACCAACTCCATCCAATCAACTGCCTTCGAGCGAGAGTTCAGACACGGCGGACACTGCCGTTCGGAAACCACTGCCGATGGAAGCAAGAATTCCCGGAGTGTCCGACCGCGCTCCCACAGATGACGATGAGGATGACTTCACAGAGGCTGGCGATCGCGTGGTAGACGGCGCCATGACGGAAGCGGGTTTGTTTCCGTTCTTTCCCTCTATATCTTCATTGGGTGAAGCCTCGGAGGCAGCCACTGCTGCGGCTGTTGCAAAACTTGTAGTTATTGACAGCAATGGTGATGACCCTCCGTACGCGTCCTCGATCTACAACCTGGTCCAGGCAGAAAATGCTGCTACAGGTGCGCCTCTGATAGAGCAACCGAGAGAAGCAGCTCGGGATGCGCAGCATACGGAGCCAGAATCGAAGAACAAGGAGCTTATTCAGGTCACCCAGTCTCTGAGCAGAAGAGACCCCTCCATGATTGCACCAGTGGCAGTCAAACCACTGCCGTTTGCGAGCAGAGATGCTGGCGAGCATTCTTTGCATCAAATTAGAGATACAATGAAGGCAGAAGATGAGGAGAACTCTTCTACTGAAGCTGTACACGATAAAGACATGTCCAGTTCGGAAGACGAGGAGCATGGAAGGGCAAAGTCCTCGTATGATAACAAGAGGCGGCAAAGGGTACATCGTCTTTAATAGGCTCTGTAGTAGGGAAGAGGGAGAGAGCATTGGGGTCGACAGGAGCAACCTCCGCCTCAGATCTCATCGACGGACCGATGCGCTTTATTAATACCCGCTCAAGGAGACCTCGCATCAAAGATTACTCATCTGTTTCCATTTTGAATAGCTCAAGTTCGAAGAGTTCGCAACTCAGATTGCCTAAAGTCTTATCTCCCAGAAAGGAGAAGCGCTCTTTCTTGGCGAGAGAAGCAGAGCTTGAAGAAAAGCTTTCTCGCGAGATAGCTAGGACTAGCGACAAGCGCACGGCTTGGCTGGAGAACAATTATGACGAGGACCAATGGGACAACCACTATGGAGAAGCAGACGCGCGACACAGCTCACAAGAGGAGGATTTGCAGGATAGGGAGGAGCGAGTTCAAAGAGCGCGTGTTCTAGAGGAACATTCTTGTTAGCAGAGTGGGCAGTTCGGATTGGTTGCGACAGGCGTAGGTCGCATGTGACGATCCATAATTCATTCGCCAACGTTGTCAGGGCAATCGCTCGCAACCCGATTGGAAGCTCTAGGCTTGAAGGAGCAGTATCTTATTTCGTGTGAAGTACTTTGGCGGTCTGGAGTGTACTAGTCACCTTGTTGAGCTTCTGCCGGTCACCTTTGGATGATAGAACTCGTTCAGCGGATAGGATTGATTCGTGGACATCAGGGCGAGTGTGGAGGAGCTGCTCTCTGTTGTGAAAAAATGCGAAGCAATTCTTGTGAAAGCCTTTTTTGCACGCAATGAAGGAATACATCGTATAGATTTTATGTCCATTTGATGATTGAAGTGTACAGAGAAGGCAACGTACGCTTTTACGGCATTCGATTTCAAGCAAAATGTGATCTCCGTTCCGCGTCGAACTAGCTGAAGAAGCATGGGCTCCTCTCGTTTCAGAAGGAGATATGGTCGTTAGTGTAGCACGTTTCTGCTTGTTGTCAACGTGCTCAGCAACGAGTTGCTGAATTATTCGGTGTTTTATCTGCACGACATCCATAATTGTCTGGCCTTCTTTGGTCATCGCGTTTAGCAGCGCATGGGCGTTTATAATGCTGGCATCCAGAATGAACATAAGGAGACTCATTGGCACTCTTCTCTCCCTCCTAAGTAGCGCCGATGTTGATCTCAGTTGGTCAAAGCGGTCAACACCATTCATAAACAGATTGTACCCCACAATCAATGAAGGAACCTGGAGTGTTGTACGCGTCATTGACTCCTCGCCAGTCCATCTTTGTAACGGAGCAAGCCCATGGACGCATTTCACAGCATGTTCATTCGAAGTTTGTATGCATTGTGAGGGTGTATCGGCAAGGTCGTTAGTATAAAATGTTACTACCTCACGGTCCTCGAAGACGATGTAACTTGCGTTGTTCGCAACCGGTGGAAGTGCTTTTGGGACCTCACTTTTCTCAAGTACCTGAACTAGGCACCAGTCTCCTCTCATTGCGCACTTCATATGTGTAATGACCTCCTTCAGATTTGATCGATTCAGTCTATCAACGTTATTCAGGCAAACTGTGCCAAGTATTTTGCATTCTCTATCGCTCAATATATGTAATTGGCGCGCAAGAACATGGCGCGTATAGAAATTGCCCATCACTATCAGCCTGCCATTCGTCGGTGTAGCATGGAGCTTTGTCTGGTGCAAAGCTGTGTCCGGCACAGTGCGGAAAATGATGATTTTGGAACGAGACTACCCTTCTGGGAGGATAGTTTTGGGACACTTAAGAGAAATTTAAAATTATTTCATAAAAGAGTCTTCTTCTTTAATTTCAAATCTAGCCAGTAAGATTGCAGTTGACGAGAGCTTTCAAACGAGCTACGATATGTCATGTAATCTCCCCAAGTGTTCAAATCGCCGACTCACTTGGCGGGATGTTTGCCAGTCGCCAACAGGCTCTCTCCGGTCAGTTTTGGGACAACGTTCTCCCCATGAAAGAGTTCGACCGCAAACCCAAACGCTTCAAGGACAATGAAAGCAGCGAACTCATAGGACCGAATCAATGTCCTTGGCTTGCCGATAGCCTTCAGTAGTCCACCGCCCTTGCCACTACGAACCGACAAGGCCATAACCTTTCCAAGCAAAGCGGCACTCTTCTTTGTTGCCGCAATGCGACGCTTTCTCCCCACAGAACTTTCACGCGCTTTCATTTGACATTCCTCGTTGGTAATAGTAATCGAGGAGCTAGGCCGTATCTCGAAACTCATTAAATGCTGCAGTTCTTCTTGGCTGCTTGATCTAGCTTTCTTAATACTGTGAACAGTCCCCTTGCTGATGCCGGTCTATGTATCAATGTCGCTAACACTACCGTTATTGTAGAGCAAAACGCCCTTTTTGGGGATGCACCGAGGTGTTTTTCATAGTTTGTTGATCCGTTACCGGCTTCGACACCTGAGGTTATGAGAGGCTACTGGGGCAGTGGCCCTATTTTGGGGTATGCCTAGGAAGGGTAGTATTTCTGCACACGTGTGCCAAGTTGGCCCGATATCGCGGGCGCCGTGGCAAGCCTGCCACGGGGGCACACCTGTAGTGTATTGGCCGGCATTGCCGGATAGTTAGATATTTCAATGGATATTTTCAAGTGCCGTATATAAGTGGCGGCACTTGCCGCCACTGTACGGGAAGTAAAACTCAAGGAGGCCTTTGGCTCTGATCTTCTTGCCGCTTGCGCACGGTCACAAGCCCCATCCTGGGGAATACCGCCACAATTCCGGGCTGATCAACCAACCTCCATCTCTGAGGAGTACTAATCCGTCGTCACGGCACCTTTACTACCTATTCTATTGTTTTTACTTCCGTCTTACCGCTCTTCGATACTCTGCCCTGTCATACAGGTTTGGCCCATTAGCCTCGGGACTTATTCCCGTTATCTCGATTCAGTGCTCCGCAGTGCGGCTCGCTTACTAATCTTTTGTCGTCCCATACCGTGGGGCTGGATGCCTCCACTCGCTGTGGCTCGCCGGAACCATCCGGATACCTACGCCGATTCTACCCCCTCCACCTCCGACTGCACGTCCAGATCGGGGCCACCCGGATTTACACCCGGCTCGTGTTGGCCCTATCGGAGGGTTCTGTCACTCCGCCTACCCCTGTAGGGAGCAGGGTTCGAACACCCCTGTCGGTGCTCTTCCGCGACGCGGCTGTTGTTTTCCCGTCACCGAGTTTGCACCACAAACTGGTCTCCCGACTTAGAATCGGCTTTATTGGCCAACATTTGTTGGAGTTGGTTCGTTTGTTTGGAGCCCAGATAGTTGGGAATATCCGTTCTTACTGTTCTTTCATTGTCCGTTTTCGGAAGTTGTTTTGGTTGCCAATTGGCCGACTGTGTCGGTGAACGATGTCGTCCCGTCGCAGGAGTAGCGCGCCACGTGCCGCTTCTGTGCCCGGTTCATCCGGCTTGCCGGCAACTTTGCCTCCGTTGCCGAAGGACGCACTGGATGTCCCAGGCAATGGCGACCCGAAACCGGCTTCCCGGGGCCTCCGTTCTGATAACGGGACCCCACCCACTCGTGGGCCAACTGAAACCGCACCTGCGGCTGATGCCGCCGCAGCGGTTGACGTCATGTCGTCGCGGTCCGACGAGTATACCCTCCGCGAATTAGAGGCTCAGGTTCGCATCCTGCAGAACTCCCAAGTGGGCCTCATCCGGGATATCATGAAACTCCGGCAACGGCTCGATGAAGCCGGTGTCCGGGATGTTTCGAGTGACGTCCGTGTTTTACGGTCTGATGTCAACCAGATTATGGAACACCGACAGGTGTCGGCTGCGCTGCACGAGCAGGCTTCCGCACGCCTGGACCGCCTGGCTACCCGTCTGGAGACGCTCGAGCAAATCATCGTATCTGATGCTGTTGCGCCGGGAGCCCCGGTTTCTGAGGGTTCTCAGCACTCGCGCCGTTCCCGGGATCGTCCGGCAAAGAAGAAGGTCAAGGTTGAGTCTGACTCGTCTTCTTCATCCTCTTCTGATGAGGAGGGCTCTCAAAAGAGATCGTCTACCGACTCTTCGGACAGCGTGGAAGAGCGCTCTCGCAATCGTGCATCCCGTTCGCGGGCTACTGAAGCCACCTCTGGTGTTGCACGAGGCCGTACGAAAAGACGGAGACACCTTGGATTGAAGGAATTGAAGCCGACAAACTTACTGTATCGAAAGCTGCTATCGTACCGATATTATCGGCTTGATGACACGACGCTGCAGAGAATCGCACATGGGACTGGCAAGGTACGAAACCATCTCCGACAAATAGAGCTCACGCTGAAGCCCCACAAGTTCTCTGGGGAGGATCCAATTCTTGTTTTGGATTTTCTTGGCCGCTTCGTGGCGGAAGCCGATGTACTTCGGATGAGCGAGGCACAGGTCTACATTTCGCTGCCGTACTTCTTGAAGGGCGTAGCCGAAGACCAGTACAACTCGCTTCGTGGGTCGACCCAAGCCTCTGAGGGAGGAGTTACGTGCTGGCCGGAAGCGGTACAATATCTCCTGCGCTCTTACGCGACAGGCAATGCGATACAAGGTGCTATACTCGCGCTGCGAGACACGAAGCAAGGAGCCGAAGAGTCGGAAACCGTTTATTCGACCCGGCTCAATAAGGCTTTCCACAGATGTGGCAACGTGTTCTCCGCAGCTGGGCGGTGCACGATGTTCGTCGATGGCCTAGATCGTTCGATCAGGACACTGGTTGCCCGTTATCGGGAGAACAAACGCCGGATTACTTATCTGGAACTAGTCCAATTTGCCCAAGCTGAGGGAGATGCAGCTCGCGCACGCACTGGTGTCAAGACGCGCACGCGCCGACTCCTTCATGTAGAAGGCCAGGACTCTTCACTGCCTCACTCGCGAGGTTCTGTTCAAGGGGGTTATGATAACCTACACCTGTTACAGGACGATGGTTCAATGCCGAGTTCGGAATTGCCGTCGACGACGGAGCAGTCTACAGTGGACGGAGACCCCGCTCTGTACGCCGGACGTCAAGTCCCGGCATTGCCCGTGCCGCACTCTGGCGGATATCGAAGCCAACGCCCTGGATGGAGGGACCCGTACCCTCCTCGACAGGAGCGCCGGCCGCCCAACGCGGATCTTCTTCGTCACCTTATTTGTCATACCTGTTACAGGCCAGGGCACATCGTTCCGAATTGCTTAATGCCCATACGGGACATGGCGAAGATAGTGCCTCAGTATGAGTCGTTGACGTTCGCCGAGCGGAAACGTGTTCCCGACAAATCGTACCTTCGTGCGAAGGCGGAGACTCAGCCTGGAAACCAGGAAACGGTGCCATCGAATGGTGGAACTGTAGCCACCCCTGCGGAATCGCAACCTCCGCAGATTGGCGGCGAAGCTCAGAAAAACTGAGCAAGGGAGCCTCCAGCAATGGAGAGGCGCCCCCAGCGACGGGGTCTAGCGCGCCTGAGGCTGAGAAGCCTCGCTCCGCGGTCACAATCCTTTCGAGGAAAATGACCACTACAGAGGTGAACTCTGAGCACCTTGGTGTCTTGCGTTGCCCGTGGATACGGTCTAAGAATAGCCGGTTCCCGGATAGAGCCCTGGTCATGGCGAAACGTAACTACAAAGTTTACGCCGACCTAGGTGTTTCCGACCAGTACATGGTTCGGCAGTTGTCCGTGCTCGATACAGGAGCTGGGCCAAATTTCTTGGTTGAATCGATGATTCCGCCGCACTTGCGGTCCCGCGTTTGTGCGGCGCCGCAGATTGATAAAGCGGATGCGAACAATCGGCCACTTTCGACTGTGGGAGTAATAGACCTGCTCGTCAGGCTTGGCCGCTACGTGGCGAAGCTCGATTTCTTGGTTTGCAAGCAACTCGCTGCTCCGGTTATCCTCGGCTTCGACTTCTGTGAGCGCTTCGTCGATGCAATTCGACCGCGGAAGCGAACCATCGAAATGGAAGATGGGACTACTATACCGATCGTTCGGCGTCCCCTTCGCCGGGCTTTGAAGAAGCAAGTTCCTTTGCCTGCGGCGCAGGAGCCCACAGCCGATGAACGGAAGTCTACAAAGCTCCGAGTAGCTCGGTCTATCTGCATACCGCCCGAATCGCAGGTCTGGGTTACTGTGACGTCTCCACAATGTGGCTTACAAACGGTACAACCGTTGCCTGCGTTACAGGAGAAGCATCAGCTTACCCTCGCTAATGGGATCGTTTTTATTGAGCCCGAGAAGCCTTTTCAGGTGTTGGTCGCAGACTTCAGCCGTTTTCCTCAACGGTTGGTTAGGAGCCAAGTTATTGGTTCATTGATTCCGCACCCTGCGGCTATATTGCCTACTCAGGTTTCTATTGCCGAAGTTCTCGGAATCCTCGAAGCTGAGGAGGGAGAGGCGGAACGGAACAATTCCGAGCCGAATACTGGACCGAACAGTTCGTCGGGAGAGGCTACGCCGACTTCGTCGGATGCGAATAACCGCGCCCTGTCGAAGGAAGCGATGCCGACCCCGTCGGGCAGTAATGATAAGGACCTGAGTGCTGCTGACACGAAGGATAAGGTAGTACAGGAGCTTGAGTCTCTGGACTTCAGTCATGTTCCAGAGACTCACCGCGATAAATTGCGGCATATGCTCAAAGAGTTCACGCCCATGTGGGATGGTTCCCTCGGGAAGATTGGCATTACCGAACATCGGATTGATTTGCTACCGAATACTCAGCCCATTTCCCAGCACCCTTACAGAGCAGGACCGACAGCTCCGGAAGAGGAGAAGGCTCAGGTAGAGAAGATGCTCCGCGTTGAAGTTATCGAGCCGGCTCAGTCACCTTGGGCATCGCCAGTGGTGCTCGGGCCCAAAGCTGACGGGTCTTGGCGATTTTGCATCGACTACCGCAAGTTGAACGCGGCTACGGTCAAGGATGTGTATCCTATCCCACGAATGGATTAATGCATCGATTCTTTGGGCGACGCGAACGTGTTCACAACCCTAGACGCGAATTGGGGCTATTGGAAAGTTCCCGTGAGGGCTGAGGATCGTGACAAGACAGCCTTCGTTTGTCATGAAGGATTGTACCGATTCAATCGGATTCCCTTTGGGTTAACGAACGCGCCAGCCACATTTCAACGTGCTGTGGACATTTTGCTTGCCCGCTTCAAGTGGAAGACTTGCCTGGTTTACCTGGATGACATCATCGTCTACTCCAGCAGCCTGGACGAGCACCTGACCCAGGTACGGGATGTGATGCGAATCCTACGCGATGCAGGCATTACACTTAAGCTGAAGAAGTGCGAGTTCTTTACCGAAACCGTGAGGTATCTCGGCCACGTCATCCGTCCTGGACGGCTATCCATTGACGAAACACGTGTGAAGTGCCTCAAAGAGGCTAAGCATCCGCGGACGTAGACTGAACTCCGATCTTTTCTCAGCTTGTGCAATGTGTATCGCCGCTTCATTCCGAACTTTGCGGATATCGCGGCACCTCTAAACGAGCTTCTTCGCAAGGGACAGCCAGTCAACCTGGAAACGTTCGACGACCGCACGTCTGCGGCTTTTTCGTCGCTTGTTGACGCGGTGACATCGCCACCGGTCCTATCCCTACCCAGGACTGGTTTGCCGTATGCCATCAATACGGATGCGAGCAACTATCAAGTTGGCTGCGCACTTTAGCAGACCACCAATGATGGCGAGCGATTGCCAATTGGGTATTGGTCAAGAAGCCTCAACGTTCACGAAAGGAATTACTCGGTATCCGAGAAGAAGTGTTTGGCAGTAGTCTGGGCGCTACAGACACTACGACCCTACCTCATGGGGATTCGCTTCATTGTTAATACCGATCATTCGGCCTTGCGCTGGCTGCTCTCTATTGCAGAGCCATCTGGCCGCTTGATGCGGTGGAGGCTGCGCTTATCCGAATTCGACTTTGAGATTCGGTACAAGAAGGGACTCCTGAATACACATGCTGATGCACTGTCCCGCTTGGAAACAGCGGCCGAGGCTGAGCCAGTCGATGATCTGGATATACCGTGCTTTCTCGCGGAAGACGGCACGAGCGATGCCGATGATGAATCGGAAGGTTGGGATCTTTATGATGCCGTCCTAGCGGCCTCAGACGCAACACCCGCACCGGGCTCTTTCGTACCGATTACGCCGGAAGAACTCATCCGGGAGCAGCACACCGACGGCTTCTGTGCGGAGATTCGTAGCCGTCTGAACGGCGGAGCACGACTGCCTTTCGTCGAGAACGACCAGGGATTCCTCATCCGAACTGTCGGGCGCACCCCACAGATTGTGGTTCCTCACTCACTTCAGTCACGAGTACTGCATCTGTCGCACTATGCGAAGCTCTCAGCCCATCCTTGTGGCAGGAAGCTGTACTACACCTTGAGGAAGGACCTCTACTGGCCAGCGATGGCTTTTGATGCGTATGCCACCGTTCGTGGATGTTCTGATTGCGCGAAGAACCGCGTCAAACTGCGGAAGTATTCCAAGAAGTTGGTACTCTTCCCTGCTAGGGCTCCACTGGAGTTCGTGACTATTGACTTGCTCGGTGAGTTTATTCGCACCCGTCAGGGAAACCGGTTTCTACTGGTGATCACCGACCACTTTTCTAAGCTGGTACGGACTGTGCATTTGAAGAAGGTTACCGCCAGTGCGGTTGCCCAAGCTTTCGTCACACACTGGGTTTTTGTCTACGGACCGCCGATTGATTTGTTATCGGATAATGGACCGCAGTTCGCGGCTAAGTTCTTTCAAGACGTCTGCCGCATCTTGCGGATCCAAAACTGGTTCACGACAACATACCATCCCCAGAGTAATGGGCAGGTTGAACGCTTTAACCGCACAATGCTCAATGCATTACGGATATTCGTTGCCGAGCACCCGTCGGAATGGGATCAGTACACCGATGCGGTGACGTATACCTACAATACGCAGGTCCATCGTACTACTCAGATCTCGCCGTTCGGGCTTGTGCTATCACGCGTTCCACCGTCGGTGGTCATCGAGCCACAGCCAGTACTGGAAAAGTTCCCTTCGCCCCGCCTCTATAGGGACGCGTGGAAGGGATGGCTCACGAAGATTATTCCTACGTTTAGGCAGAATATCGCTAAGGCACAAGCCGCCTACAAGCGGAATTTTGACGCAAGAGTGCGCAAACATGGCCCTCAGATTAGGGAAGGTAGATATGCCTTCATACGGAAGGAATACTACAATTCAGAGAAGGAGAAGCGCCACAAGCTTTCTCCTATCGCGGATGGTCCCTACCGGGTCATTTCAGTTACCGACATTACGGTTGTCCTTGACATCAAGGGGGAGCACGAGCGTTTTTCGCGGGATCGCGTAACGACTGCACCAATGCCTGCTTCTCAAGAAACGCAACCGGAAACGCCGGACACCGCTGCGCCTACTGCAGAACCAGCCGCTGAAGCGGAAGCGCGCACTTCACTGTCAGTATTGCCGCGTCCCAACCGCGGACTCGCTGATTTGCCGGCTGAGCCGGAGCCTCACCAGTCGGTCTCTGTTGCCGCTCACGTACGCACGCGGATACTGGCCCCTCCGGGGACACTTACCACCGCCCTCGACGCTCCAACTGAGGAGGGGGAGGAAAAGGCAAGTCGATCGCTGTCGTTGTCGCCGTCGTCGACGGAATCGCCGTTGCAGGCCCCAATGTCGCACGCAAGTCGTGTTGAACGCGCGCGAACGACCGCCGCACTGGCGAACAATCGGAAAGACGCGAGCGACCCGCAGTTGTCGCGGAAGCCTGAGGAGGAACGCACCACTTCGGTGGAGCACAAAGCCGGAAACCCGGAAGAGCACCAGAGTGTAGCTGCTGCAGAAGTCGCCGCCTTGCCCGCGGATGGTACTGTACGGCCGTCACAAACGGAAGGACAGGAGCCTGCCCCAGAGGTGCAGCGTGAGACCGGTATGCCGGAAAAGAGTGTGGTAAACACCACAGCAGCCGCGTCGAATGCGGAAAATACACCCGTGCCGCAGTCGGAGCCCGCGAGCGGGAACGCAAATGCATCAAGGAAAGCCGGGAGTCCGGAAGAAAAGTTAGTCAAAAGAGACCGTGCTGTTACGGCAGACCCGACTTCGGGAGATCTCAGTGAAGCATCGAGTGATGAAGCCGTTGAAAACACGGAGAAAACCGCCGATATGGCCAGCCGATACGCCACAGTAAGTGGAAAGCAGCACAACGCTGCACACGCGCGCACATTGCGCCAAGTGTCTGGCTTCGCCGGCGACCCGCCTCCAGTGGAGGACAACAGCACACGAGCCGGGCAAGGGCCTGCTGTAAGGCTTGCAGCCGACGAAAACGGAAATTCCGAATTCGAATCGGCAGCGCACAGCCGTGCAACGGCGCAGGCCCTAGGAGCAGTGAGTGGCGAAACGCCGCCACGGCGCGCACAGCAGCGCCACTCGCTGGCGAACCGCAATGCGCACCGTTCACCCTCACGACGGAAGGTCCCGCCGGAACGCCGGAAGCTCGCTGTTCGAGAAAACCAAAGTAAGGTCACAGCCCGACAACACGGGGTGGAAAGCCAGAAATCTGGAAGCCTGAACGTCAGGAACACACAATCCTCACCAGGACCACTTGGCGTGCAGAATGCACTGCCGTCAGGACGGAAGCCGTTTGGTAGCGACGCCCATGACGAGAAAGCAACCAAGGACACCCCAGAAGAGGGCACAATAACCGAACGGCACACTGAGCGGCGTTTCATCGACAGGGAATACGTTATGGACTGTCTGATTAGTCACGGCTACGCCTCTGATGGAGAGCTATTGTATCGAGTCCGTTGGTACGGCTGTCCTTCTTCGAAGGATACACATGAGCCTATCGAGCATCTTCCTCGCTCTAAGGTCCTACAGTACCACCGTCGCACACGGACACCGATACCGGCTACGCTAGACAGAGCCTAAGTGGGTTGACCACCCACGACTAGTGAGTTATGCCGTCTCGGACGGAATATGCCGCTTCACGCGGATGGAATTGCATCATGCAAAACGTGCCGCTTCACGCGGATGCAACGATGTTGATACTAACAAGCCGCCCTAGGCGGACGCTACTGAAAAGCAGCAATATGCCGCTCTATGCGGACAGTCTCTGTCTGAACAGACAGACCGCGAAACGCGGAAGCCACTTACAGTGGAAGGAGAAAATGAAGAAGAAAGAAGCCTAAGAAGAAGGAGAAGAAGCCAGAACACTGGAAGGAAGACTAAGAAGTTTTATCGCTACAGCCGCTTCTGCGGAAAGTTACCCCTCTCTCGGGGGCCATTCGTAACAGCCTCGAACTAGGTACTGCCCACTGAGAAGGGGGAGAACAAGACAAAAAGTTTGAGCCAAGCCAGAAAGGCTGGAGAAGTTTACCTCTAACTATTGAGTCGCCCCTCATCATCGGGGTCCATTACGGACTACTACAGCCCGTCAGGGATCTCGAGCCGGAAAATTACACGCCGGACGGCCCAGCACCTGGGGTGCCGCCGCTACCGGGAGCCCCGGAGAAGCGCTGTGCCACTATCGCTTGCAATTCCGACTCGTCGGTCACCGTATCGGGAACGGCCACTTCCACACCTCGAAGGAAGTCGCGAATGACCGCCGCTCGCGGAGTGAGAGAGGAACTGCCGCCCCCGGCGGATGCTACGTCCTGAGCCCACGGGCCGGTCGGATCGGGATCCGCTACAGCGGGTGGGACAACAACCACGACTTCGTCGTCGTCGCCCATAGCTCCGGGCTCCGGTACCACCTTCACGCCCACTGGGCTCCCCTCATCCATTTGGCTTCCTCCCTCAGTAGGGTCATCACCGTCGTCATCCACATATACGAACCCACGCGGGTGCCCATCCGGGATATGGGGCTCCTCTCGGCGGCGACCAGCCGCCTCAGCGGGACCAATTATCTCCCAAATCCATGGGTCAAAGTATACGAAGTCGCCGGCATTGACGTTCCGTCCGGGAGAACGGTCCGACTGCCGACGAACCCCGTCGGAAACCTGACTAGCAGGCACCTCATTCCAGTCAACCTGGTCAATGACGTCCACCAACGCGGTGGCCTCGCACGCATTGCGGACTGAGCCGAGCACCTCGGAGAGATCCAGCGCTCGGATCGCTTGCCGGATGAGCTCCGGGATGAACCAAACTCGGTACGAATCATATGCCTCGATGAGAAGGAAAGCCGCAACGCGGACGGTCCACTCTGTTGCCAGGATGCTCCACAGGCCGTGAGGCGGATCGTTCATGAAGTACGAGCCTATGTAAGTTAGGCAGGGCGGTAGTTCTACGTGACACCCTCGTGGGACTTCGACCGCAGGCCAGAATGACGGCAGCGGCAGGTATCGCCCAGTATGGGAGTGACGCGCAATGCGTTCCACTTCCGTGCACTGGTACGGCACCAGTACCCCGAAGCGGGAACGCCATTTCCTCTCGAATCGGAGGCCTTCATGAAATTGAGACCGTCCAGGACGGCGAAGGAACCGGAACTCGGCGCGAAGAATGGGCCGCGCCTACAGGATCAGCTCCTGCTGCGGCTGAACGGTGTCCGAATATCGGTCAATTTCGTCCAACGCGTTGGCTAGATGGTCGCCGTAGCCGACCTCGCCGAAAGTTCGGTAACGTGCCACGTCGTACTGGTACTGCGCCGGCACCGGATGTTCGTTCGGAGCTCGGAAGTGTCGCGCCTACCCAATGCGGGCCATCTCATTGCAAGCGAATTGTCTCGTCTCGTTTCGACCTACAAACAAGCAGCTCGGTATAACCGCAACGCGGGCGATCCAGTCCCATGAACGGGTAACGTCAGCAGGAAGCCCACCAGGGAGTTGACCGTCGACAGCGTACGAGTCGACGAGCTCGGTATCCCGAACTGCTTCGGCGTCAAACCAGGGAGCCTGGGCGAAAAGGAAACTGTGCCGGTGCGGATCCCGGATGCGTAACGCGCCTGCGGTAGGCCACCCACCCAGCGTAGCTGGCATCTCGGCGTTGAACCAATCCCATACGGGCGCGGGACCAGCCTGAGCTGGAGCGTGATCTTGTCCGGAAGAACCCGGTTGAGAGGCAGCCGCCGACTGCGGAAGGGGTACAGACCGGAACGGCGGGTTGGACACTTGCATACGTGCCGTCGAGGACGGAGGGCCGTTCGGTACGTTGGACATCGTGGGAGGGCTCGTAATGGCGAGGTTCGCTACTGACACCGGAGGTGTTGGTGGCTCCGAACAGTTCTCGGCAGACCCGTCTTGGGAGACTTCCTTATATACCTCCATCGCGAGGCGTATCGAGCCGACGGAGTCGGTGTCTCAGGCTGAGAAGGGGGAGATGTAGAGCAAAACGCCCTTTGTGGGGATGCACCGAGGTGTTTTTCATAGTTTGTTGATCCGTTACCGGCTTCGACACCTCAGGTTATGAGAGGCTACTGGGGCAGTGGCCCTATTTTGGGGTATGCCTAGGAAGGGTAGTATTTCTGCACACGTGTGCCAAGTTGGCCCGATAGCGCGGGCGCCGTGGCAAGCCTGCCACGGGGGCACACCTGTAGTGTATTGGCCGGCATTGCCGGATAGTTAGATATTTCAATGGATATTTTCAAGTGCCGTATATAAGTGGCGGCACTTGCCGCCACTGTACGGGAAGTAAAACTCAAGGAGGCCTTTGGCTCTGATCTTCTTGCCGCTTGCGCACGGTCACAAGCCCCATCCTGGGGACTACCGCCACAATTCCGGGCTGATCAACCAACCTCCATCTCTAAGGAGTACTAATCCGTCGTCACGGCACCTTTACTACCTATTCTATTGTTTTTACTTCCGTCTTACCGCTCTTCGATACTCTGCCCTGTCATACAGGTTTGGCCCATTAGCCTCGGGACTTATTCCCGTTATCTCGATTCAGTGCTCCGCAGTGCGGCTCGCTTACTAATCTTTTGTCGTCCCATACCGTGGGGCTGGATGCCTCCACTCGCTGTGGCTCGCCGGAACCATCCGGATACCTACGCCGATTCTACCCCCTCCACCTCCGACTGCACGCCCAGATCGGGGCCACCCGGATTTACACCCGGCTCGTGTTGGCCCTATCGGAGGGTTCTGTCACTGCGCCTACCCCTGTAGGGAGCAAGGTTCGAACACCCCTGTCGGTGCTCTTCCGCGACGCGGCTGTTGTTTTCCCGTCACCGGGTTTGCACCACAGTTATCTCGCGGCAGTCGTAAAGCCTCTGTGCGCCCAAGGTACTGGTCTTTTTGACGTTCCAAGCGCTTTTTGTGCTCAAATGTTTGTGTTCTCATGGACGGTGGGAGATGAAAACGTTACGGCTGTTCACCGTCGTGCTGGACAGGTTTTCAGAGGAGGTCGCACGAGCTGATCATTTGGACGTTTATTGCAGTCCTGTGAATGGCGGGAAAGGGGCTCACAATAGACTTAAGATTCCCCTGTGGCCCCAGATGGGATGGGAGATGGGTGTTTCGGTTCCCATACGTTTGGCGGGAATTTGTCCCAAAATTAGCCATGTTTCAAAAATATCCTCCCAGAAGGGTACCGTCTATCTTTCGTTCAACTGCTACTCGGAGTTCCCTAAAAACATTCGTGTATCGCTGGACTGGACTCTGGCCAGAACTATTCCCAGAACCATTATCCTGCAAACTACGCAGGTACGCATGAGACCATCCCACTACAGCGTAAAACCTAGTGCCAAAATTCACTGGCTTCGACTTCATATATGTCCGAGCGCGAGTACGCCTTTGCAAACCACGGTATTCTCATCCAGTGTACTGACACCTATTGGAACGGCCAGCGAACCGGCATTCCTTGCGTAGTGTTCAAGCAGTTGGCGGCTGTGCCATAGCGGGTCGGATAAGGCTACAGCATGTTCGTAGGCAGGATACATACGAAGAGAAGCTCGAACCTCCAAGAAAGTATCTCGTGCCATGAAATTCTTGAAAAATGGAATACCCAACAGGTCGGACGAACACCAGTTGTCCTTCAATCTGTTCAAGCGGTGAACAGAAGTGGAGAGTTCAAGGCCAAGATATGCCATAAGCTCATCCATTGGAAGTGGCATTCTCCTCCGTCCGCGGTTTTCCATCTCCCTTGTAGTCCACAAGTGCAAACAATTTAGCAATTTACCGTTGATGAACAATAAGAAAAGACCAAGCTTTTTCTTATGCCCATAAAATTTACAGATCAATTCATTCTTCGTTAAATGTAAACCACTATGTTTGCGCCATTTTGCACAGTATAAAACCTTATCGTATATGTGCTTTTCTTCCGCAGCTTCTAATGAGGTCACGACTAACTCTCCTGGATCCATATAGTCTCAGAACCATTGTCCAATTTCTTCGTCATTGCACTCGTGTTCATCCAAAATGAGAATTACTTCTTCACACGCCCATATTACATTTAGTTAAGCTACTTTAACTTTCATGATGAGAAACTTCCTGAAATTTAGCGTCCAATTGGCAGAGGCGGCAAAAGTACTTTTCAAAGTTTACGAAGAATAGCGCAGGTGCTGGGTTATACGACTATAAATTATAGGGCTCTGTGATGGCTAAAACTTTATTCGTGACTAACGGACAGTTCGTCGCACAATTTGATGCTCAGCGTGGCAGTAGAGAGGTAAAAGAGTTTTTAACATGATGTTCACTTGATTTGGGGGTTTATTGTCCTTTTGGAATGATGTTTTACTGCAGATTGCGCTCAAGTTTTTCCGTGTGGCAAATTTAGTATCGCAGATTGTGATTAGAACAGATCAATAGCGCAGATTGAGATGAAAACCTTATGCAAATTGTGCTGTGGAAGCGGGGTGCGCATACTAGGTAAGAAGCGTGAATGAAGAGTCCCTATCGGAGGGAGACGCGCTCCACAACATGGTCGTAATTGGATGTAATGAGAAGCGATTGAACTCGCATGCAATGACATAGGTTTATCTTAAAGCTACGTTTAGTGAGATAGCTTTAGGAAAACAGAGCAAGTAGCACTGTGATATCCAACAGATTTCATCTTTGCCCAATAATAATGCACTCTTAAAGCTATCTCACTAGATTTAAGCGTTCAGTCCTGAAAGGGTCAAAAAGGGCTATTTGAGTTGGCTACTGTTAACTAGCATTGTCCTACACTTATAGCGCCCTGATCCCCGTTTTGGCGGGAAAAGTCGTGCCATGGCGATTGGGGTAGCACTCCTACCCCAATCGCCATTGCACGCCAAATCCAATATAGTGCTACCGCAGCCTTCGCCACAACTCTACCGAATAATCTCCACACGAGCTCTACGTCGGCATTCAACGCCTCGCTTGCAAGAAATGTACGCACTGTTTTGCAGTGATACGGTCAAGCATTTCGTTGCGTGAACCTGCTTTCAATCTATCCGCTGCGTCTCGCAAAGATCGCCGTTCTGCGCGCCAAAAGCCCTGCAAGCACCAAAACAAGTTTTACGCAGAATACATTTGCCGTTACTTGATACTGCTTTTCCGGGTTTCTTTTCTCTTCGCTTCTGAGTGCAATGTCGAACAATAACATATCACTTTCCGAGACCGCAACGGAACGCAGTGATCATCAGTCTGGTGTGAATTCTGACCAGCGTACGACGAAGCGGAAATGGTGGATGAGTGAGTTGTTTGAGATGCGTGAATATGGCGACGACAACAGTGAAGAATCTCAGTTTTATTTGACCTGCAAAGGATGCTCATGGTTCACTAAGGCTAAGGTGCCAAATGCAACTAAGCTCGGCCAGCACTTGGTTTGCTGTGTCAGTGTCTCGTCAACAAAAAGGAAACGGCTCTTGGAGGATACGCGGCTGAAGGAGTACTATCAAAGCCACTTGGAGAGTGGTGGCTCCCAAATCATCGGATTTCCGGTGACCTCGTCGATCAAGAAGAAACGGAAGATTACAACTGCTTCGAGCAAATCAATTGGTATTCTTCATGTATCGGAAACACCCATAAGCAATCACAGTGAGTCCAATCTCATCACCTCACAAGACATCAAGTTGGGAGAGGCTAGAGAGAAATCCAGCAAGGAGTCCAAGTTTAACGAGCTGCTGACCCGCTTTTTTGTGAAACACATGCTCCCTTTCAGTCTCTTGAGTCGCGAAGAAGGCTCTGATGAGCTCTTTCAGGTAATTCATGCTGCGAATCCGCTTCTCGCTCAACAGCTGCCACGTCCTCATCAAATGGGGAGCGAGAATGTCTGCCGATACTATCAATGCCTCAAGAAACGCGTTCAGGAGTCGATCTCTGGAGCGCTCAAGGAGAGCTTCGGCACTCTCATGTTTGACGGTTGGACAGATTGTAACAGACAGAGCGTCGTTAATGTTCTTCTTTCTGTGACAGGAACGGAACGAGTTAGGAGGACCTTTTTCTTGAAGTCCATATACACTGGATCAAGAACCTGTGACGCTGCGTACTATGCAAAAATTGTGAATGAGGCCATGTCCGATCTCGGGGATATGAAGCGCATTTGCGCGGTTGTCAGCGATGGCACGAGTGCATGTGTTAAGGCGAAAGACAATTTGTTGACAAAGCATGGCCATATGTTTGCCGTGCAAGATCAAACGCATCTTGCTAATCTGTTGGTGGAGGACATAGGGAAGCTAATATGGGTGAAACAGATACTTTCTTTGGTATCCACGGTAGTCGTGGATCTTCGAAACCATTCTAAGCTCTACCATCGATTTAAGGAGCTGAAGACGAATTTCAATCGACAGTATCTCTCTAACCAATCCTTTTCCGCTCGAGATAAGTATGGAAGAGTTCCGCTACCTCCAAAGGCCATCCTGCCTTGCACAATGGCTGCGACGCGATTCGCATCTTCAGAGAGTATGGCGGCTTCCTTTTTGAGGAGCAAGGCAGTTCTTATCAGTCTCATTGAGTGTCCTGACTTTTCCTCCCACCTCTATGGAGACAGAAACCGAGAAAAACGGGAGTTGTTCAAAGCAACAGTTCGCGATGAATCATTTTACGAGAAAGTGCTAGATATTTACCACATTCTACGATTGATTCGACAGTACTTCCGCATCTTTGACGATGAATCGTCTTTGCTGTCAGAAGTCTACCCTGCTACTATACAGCTTCTTTCGAAGTTGAAAGATTTGCCGTTGACGCCGTTCTATACTGCAGAGAGAAGTGCCGAAGTTATCAAGGTTTTTGAGGAACGACTGGACGGAGTTGGAAAGAAAGTAGCGCTTGTCACGCCACTACATCGCGTGGCTTACATCTTGGATCTTAGAAGTCTCAGAGAGAACATCACCGAGTTTAGACCTCACCTAATTAACCACGTTATGTCTTTCGTTCGCTCGGACTGCTTTCCGGCGAGTGAAAAGTTTGCAAGCGACGGTGGCGAAGATAAGGCCATAGAGCGCATATGTCAAGAATTCGTTGATGTTCGGTCAGCCTGGCGTTCGGACATGCAGGATCCGGTTCGGAGACATTCTTTAAGGATGTACAACAAATCTCCAGTTAACTACTGGATCGAATACGATAAGTTCTCGCTGCTCCGCGAGTTTGCACTGCGAATTCTCTGTTCGAGCCCGTCCTCATCCAGTGTTGAGCGCAGTTTCAGTCTTCAAGCGCGCATACGCACGTCTACAAGAAACCGTCTGCATCAAGATAAGGTCTCTAAGCTCATATTCTGTGCTTTTAATGATTCGCTCTTGCGATCTAGAGAGAGGACCGTGCGAAAGATCGGTTCCGATGAATACGCAGCATTACGATTTGACACGGTCGCTTACGCCATTCCTACAGATGCGAGAGCAGGAATGTGCAGCGTACAGCTGTACTCTAGATTTCTCGAAGATGAGAGCATTAGTTGTAACCTCCCAGAAAGCATTGAAGACGAGATGGATTTAGAAGATCTGGAGGTTATGCGACTGGACTTAGCACCTACTACTGAAGCTCTAGGGATGTTCTCGGAGAGCTTTGAAGCTACAGACTTTGAAAATGTCACAGCTACGAACTCGCCTGAACTGACGTAGGAACCAACTTTTCTTCATTTTGTGTAGCTCCCTCATTTTTAACCCTTGCGATCATTTGGTTTCCTTCGTACATCTTGCTGTTCCACTTTGAAATAGATTTGAGTCACATCCACTCCTCTTGTTCTTCTCTCTTTTCCTTTGGCCACCTAGTTTGCAGTTGCTTTTCTCCGCCGCTTTTGTAGCCGCATGCATCCTGCTCTCGAGGGCGACTTCACCGAATTGCGTAACAACGCCCCGTTGTAAAGTACTTCATGATCAGTGTTAGTAATGTCATTGCTACCCGCTGTCAGTACGAGGCCCTCAAGTGGGTTGCCCTCCCCTCCCAGACCTTGGCCAAGTGCAATAAGATGATGATTGTGTGATGATCTGGGGCACCTTCATGTCCGGAAAGCCCTACGGTGCTGTCGAGTACGGTGTCGCCGTCTTCGTTGCCCTGGGTGGTACCGTCTTCTTTTTGTCTGGACACATGGGAAATAGGGCTGTTACACCTCTCTCACGTGAACTTCGCTCTGGCGAATTGCTCTAAAGACGATCCGGAACATATCCAAAGGAAGGCGGCAGAAGATCTAATACGCGAACTGTCACAAGCAGACCTGGATATCTGGTGCGACGGTTCCGTGGGAACAGCAGAGAACCACAAACCACTGCGCGTCGCCGTCGAGTGGGACCAGGGATGGTTTGCGGGGGATATACACCACCTGTCGTCTAATCCGGAAGTTGAAGACTGCGTCGAATCATGTATCGCAAGACATAACGAAATGCCTTCTTTCTGGATTCATTATGACGACGGAAAGAAGCACGCATACAAGTTCGACGAAGAACAACAAACTGGTGTCGATGAAGACAATGACAACCTCCGCATGAAGATCCTAGTCCCAAAAACAGTCGGCGCTGGCGCGTTTGAAATCTGGGACAGGAAACAGCACATAAATTTCAGCGGCATGGTCCCCGCCGGTATCAACGTATGCTCCTACACTGCAGAAATCATCGCTGCTACGGAAGCATTGGAGCGGGTATCCGAAGTTACCGGAAAGATTATAAGAGTCTTCATGGACTCTCAGTCTACTGTGATTATGTTGCAAGGTAATCTACGACGTCAGCCCGCCCATGCGCAAAGACTGGCTGTTATTGTTGACAAACTAGGCGCCTCGAACGAACTCTATGTTAACTGGATTCCCAGTCACTGTGGAATCTTCGAGAACGAACGAGTGGACAAACTGGCAAAGAAGGGTCTTTTACTGCCAATGTCACTACAGGTGAAAGTTCCGCTAGACCTCCTAGATGCAAAGAGTCGTTTGTCTGTAAGACAAAAATCGCCTTCCTTGCTGCAGCAGTGTCCAGATTTTCTAGAGAACGAGCGGAGAGGAGAGGTACTGCTTGCTCAGTTTTATACTGAACACGTACCATCTCTGCACCCGGTTGCGTCATACCTAGAAAATAAGAGATTGAGGTGCGCCTGTGGAACAAATGTCGACAAAGACTGCGAACATTTCGTCTTGAGATGTCCGCTTTCAAACAGCGCTCGACGCGATCTACTCAGTGGTCAACCACGTGAAGCGAAATCATCCGTTCAACAACTGATAACCCACAAAAATTCTTGGCCTTCCTAAAGAGAGAAAGCTTTCTTTGAAAGCTTTACTGTAGTTTAGAAATAAGAAACTACCGTCCAAAATAAAGAAGAAGAAGGAGTCTGGACACATCAAGGCCAAGAAGGCCTCCGACGAGGACTCCTACTACGGCCTTTTGCTCATGCTCGGCTATCTGGCCTTTGATGGCTTTACTTTCGCTTTCCAGGAGAAAGCTCTTTTCGGGCTATCAGATGACCATCTACAACCAAATGCTTTACGTCAACATGTGCTCGGGGCTCATGAGTATTTGCTTCCTTGTTGGATCTGGTAAGCTTGGACAAGTTTGTATAGAAAGCAATTTATCACCTAGCACTGCTAGGTGATAAATTGCTTTCTTTACAAACTTGTCCAAAGTGCGCACATGCTTGTTGCGCACAAAGAGAGCTTTTCTCTTTTCACAGGTCACCGTGCTTGTGTGACCTGTGTGTCCCAATAGGGTAAGTTTGCAAAGCGATAGCTATAGGGAGAGGGAGGGTGGGGTTCAAAACACAAAGCCAAAGGATACATACACAAGAAGGTAGCAGAACAAAGATCTGTTCTTTCTGACCTAGAATCCGGAGCAGCAACGTAATTGCCGTACTCGCCGTCGCTCAGCAATTCCCGCCAAGTATATAAGGATCAAAGCAACACTTGTGCTCGACAAAACCGCACTTTTCAGCCAAATAAATCCCTTTCTGCGTACCTTGAAAACCCATTCTTCTTCTTCTTTAGTGCGGACAACATCCTCTAATTCCTAGGATGTAGTAAACTAGCGTTACAGAAAGTCAGAAAGGCCAGCAATCTATGTGGATGTTGTCTAATCAAATCAGGAAGAGTAAGATTTTGTCGCTCCGCTACTGGGAAAGTGTTTCTCGGCATAGTTAGTTCCTACTTCCTTCAAAGCGCTTCAGTTCCACGACACGCTCCCTAACAAGGTGATGACTCTAGTCCTCGAACTCGATATATGGACACTCTTTACTTTGTGCGAGACAAAGTTCATATCTCGCTTGAGTAGAGACAATGTCTCTAGGAGTCGCAAACCTATGCAATTGGAACGATAGTCTTGATAGGAGTTGACAAATGCACCATTCTGCGCTCCTAGTTCAACTGATTAGTTTCTTCTCGACACATGTTTGGGACATGTTTGGTAGGTCTATACACATTTACTGGGGTAAGCCTCGCGTTTCATGTTCATAAGTTCCAGGGTTTGCTTTGAACAACTGTTGATAATGCATAATGGTATCAAATAAAACGCTCTCAGGGAAGTCAGCAGTGATGATAGCTTGGCCCGGTCCCTTCAACAAAATGAGCCTTAGCACACCCGCCTCGACCTTCTTATCGACAGACATAAAGGTCATGAACTTTTCCAAAGTAACACTTGGAGGTGGGCGCGTGGGTAGCGTAGCTCGAACAAGAACGGCTTCCACTCTTTTTGTGATCTCGTCTGAAATCCAACCTAGTCTTCTACTCATCTCACAAGCCATGACCATACCAGCGGCAACAGCTTCTCCATGAAGCCAAGAACCATAGCCCATACTTGCTTCAATGGCATGTCCAAAGGTATGACCGAGGTTTAGAATGGCTCTGACGCCACCTTCTCTCTCATCTTGGCCGACAATATCCGCCTTGTATTTACAGCTCTGAACCATGGCATATTGCAACGCTTCCGGGTCTCTGTTGATCAAACGGTGCACATTGCGTTCGCACCATTCAAAGAAGCGCCAATCTCTGATAATTCCATACTTTACAATCTCCGCAACGCCCGCTGCAAGCTGACGTTCATTCAGAGTTTGCAATACTTGGGAATCAACAATAACGGCTTGAGGTTGATAAAAGGCACCAATCATATTCTTACCCATGGGATGATTAATGCCAGTCTTGCCACCAACCGAAGAGTCGACGACAGCAAGCAAGGTAGTAGGAACCTGAATAAACGGAATGCCCCTGACGAAAGAAGCGGCTGCAAATCCAGTAGTATCGCCTATGACACCGCCACCAAGCGCTATCATGGTACTCTTCCGATCCAGGCGATGCTCCATACAAACATCCCAAATGTTGGATACATACTGCAAGCTCTTATACTCCTCGCCGTCCGGGAGAATAATCTCGAAAACAGAGACACCCAACGCTTGAATGGCATCGCGCACGCGCTGCAGATAAAGAGGGGCGATGGTGGTATTCGTGACGATAAGAACCTTGTCACCATGAATGTAAGGTTTGAAGGTGTGTGGGTTTGAAAGCACGTGCTCCGAAAACAGAATGGGATACTTTCTGGACGGAGTGTCAACGTACAGCGTAATGTCGCGTTGAGCAGTATCCTTCGCAGCAGGCATGGCGCAGACCGGAGTGACAGACGTGTGGAAGCGTCGTACCCGAGGTCGCCCTCTTCGCTGCACGCAAGCCACGCGCTGCGCCGATGCGAACAAGGTGCGGTGCGCGGCGGCTGTGGGCAGCGGCGCAATGAAGGAGGGGCGACTGAAGCGCATCTGAGGACCAAAGGGCGTGGAGGCTTGCGATGAAGAGGGGGAATGGCGTGCGTTGTGGGTGAGCATGTTTATATTCAAGCGGTGAAGACGGCGGAGGTGAGAGGAGGTGGGCGCGAGTGCGACGAGACGACGATGTGAATTGGCACAGTTGGGCAGAATGCGATGTTGGCCGACGAGCCAGTTGCGCGGCGACAAGTGGCCCGCGAAGCGGCTCTTGTGCGCGGTGAGGTCATGCGCCGTCGGCACCAACGGCAGATGCCGTGCGTACGCGCGCCCCTCGCCGCCGCCGCGACGGAGGACCGCCGCGGCGAGCCCGCCGCGCCAGTAAAGTTTCACGCGCCGATGAATCGTCGTCGACAGACGTCGGCGCTCGGTCGCGGCGCGCTGAGCCGAGCGCGGCGGCGAACGCCGCCGACACGACGCGCTATCTAGCTGCGCCCGTCCACGTCGGCGCGCGCGCGCGCGCACGCGCGCCACGTGTCCAGCGCGGACTGGCGGTCCAACACAATGCGCGGCAAGCGCGACGCACGGCGCGTTTCCGGCGCGCGCCAAATCTGCGCGCGGTGGCGCCGCGCGTCGAACGCTTGGTCGAGCGTCCCGTGCGGCGCGCGCGCGCGCGGCGCCGGCGCCGGCGCCGGCCGCTCAACGCACACGCACGACACACACACGCGTCCGCGCCCGCGCGCCCATTTTCGCCGACGGCGCCGGCGGTGCATGTGCTGTCGTCGCCGGGTTGGAACGCGCCCGACGCCTTCTCCTCCGGTCAACATGGTCACGGTGGACATGTCTAAGACCAGGCAGCAAATCTCTAAGAGGAAGCGGCGGCTGCGTCGTCTGCAACGCCGTCGGTTGCAAAAGGTCCGTCGACAGCAGCACGCCCAATTGATAGCCGCCGGTGCCGCGCGCAAGGCGCGTCAAGAGGCAGTTCAGAACTGGCATGAGGAAGAAAAGCGACGAGCAAAACAGCCCCGCAGTCAACCTCGTAACAAGCCGCGCGTGCGATTTGCAGATAATGTCTCCGTCACTGAGATTCCCACCGTGCCGGAGCATAGTTTACCCAAGCCGGTGTCGTCGCCGACGGGCGTTCGCCTCGTCAAGGACACGGAGAACGACCCGCCGCTTGATGCTGCTCTGCTGGGTGTCTGCGGAGACATGCAACACGCCTTTACGCTTCTTTGCGCATCTGATGACGACTATGATGAGGATGACGATCCGGATTTTGTGCCCGGTGTACTGGCGGAGCACGCTGACGTTCAGCTTCCTGTCGCTGTCAGGCCGAAACGTCGCCTCATTCCTCAACAGCTTCCCGTTCCAGACACTTCCGCCTCAAAACCTGCCAAAGCCCATAACAACCCATCTCACAATTCTTCTCACAATTCTTCTCCCGCTTCCACTCCCCCAAAATCATGCTCTTCTCGCGACAAACCCCTCAAGCAATCAGCAGAACACAACAAAAATGCGTCGTCGTCCAAGCCTAATGGTATAGTCAAGTCTCCAAAAAGAAAACGATCCCACTCTAAGATGTTGTCCACTGAAAATGAAAAGTCCCCAAGCGCCTCGCCAGATGCAGCGGAAAGCAAAACATCTCCCATCAATGCTTCTGATTCGCCTAGACGTCGCAAGAAGAAGAAGCGAAAGCTTTCAAATACCGCTCAAACCGACAACAGCGCCCAGCACCAACCGAAGTCTCCCACACCTGCTGATAACAAACATTCCCCGAAGAAAGTCCAACCAACCGCGGGCCAAGCGCAAAGCAATGTGAATTCGCCGCAATTGAACCCCGTGCTCGCTACGGTTCAGGTCAACAAACAGAACGGTGCTGTGGCAAATGGCGCCAGTGAAGACTCGGACATTGATGACATGTTCGGTCAGATGGTGCGGCGCAAGGCACAAGTCAGAGCCGAGCAGCGCAATCGGAAGAAAGTGGCCAACGCCAACGCTGAAAAGCCTGTTGGTGACGGCGATAAGGGAAAGTCACATAAACGGAAAGGCCCCACAAGATATACTGAAGAGGGCTTCCGTATCATGAGTTACGATGAGATCAAAGCTGATCAACCTGCTGGCTTAAACGGTGATTGTCCATTCGAGTGTTCTTGTTGCTTTTGATTTAGGGGGCTCAAGGGGTCTTGGGGGAACGCACTTTACCAACCTTGATACTGATGGTCATGGGAACTTTTCGAAAGGTGCCGTATCATTAAAGCATGCATCCCATGCTTGCTGCACAGCTAATTTTGTCTATGAACACAGTTTGATTGTTAGTCTTATTGCTTTGTTTCAATTATGTCATCGTATGCCTGCTTAAAGGAAACTTACCGCCACTCCTTGACAAAATGGATTCAGCGACACCGATAGCTCGGCACGACGCTTGACGCACCGTTGGAACTGTTTGGAAAACCCAAAGTTTCGTCGCAAAAACACTTCACGCCCGAAACTACAGTCGCCGGATAGTGCGGCGGCGCGAATCTCGCTGCATGCGTGATGCACACAGTTTGCCCAGTCTATCTTTGCCCTGCATTGGTCGAATGCATGAACTGCCTCGTGCACTAGCGTGTTTGAGGTGTGCTCTTGCGTTGTGAGATGGTTCGAACAGAGAAGGATGCCGCCGTCATCCTGAAATCCGCCGGCTAGCTGCCCGTCGCATCGTTTGCATATCACTCGCTCAGGGCTGAGTTCGCACCCGCCGCGTTTCAAATGCTTGAACATAAAGCGAACTGATGGGTGACTGTCGCGATTTGGGTTAGTGTGGTTGCTTCGCTGAACACTGGGAAAAACGTTGCCATATTTGCAAATACCTTTTGAATGCCTCGTCACGGAACTTTTGGCATCGAGCCATCTCCGCTTCCTCGGAAAGACCCATAGCGCTCTTGTACAGCTACAAGCAGAATGTCGGCAACAGAAAACCCGAGAAGAAATCGAGGTGGGAAAAGACGTAAGCGATAGAATCTGCTCGAGTTAGAGCTAGATCCCCTAATCCCTTTTTGAGATTTGTTTCTTTTGGATGGCAGAGCCCCGACGTCGCCGAAACTGTCGCACGAAGGTCTCGTAGGCTACGAGTCGTAGCGGAGTGACTTCCTCAAGTGTTCCACGAGCGCCAAACGAAAGCTGTGATTGCCGTGAAAAGGTTGCTCACGGTTTGTCATGAAATCGGAAGGTGGTGTGTGCGCATCGCGAACTTCGCACACCACCCCGCAGTGGGCAGGCTACCCTTGGTATCTGTAATCGAAATTGATACTGAGCACCATTTCGCAGGCGTCCACCATCTTCCTGCTGTAAATTGGCAAGAACCAATAAGGAACCTAAACGAATAAACAATTTACAGCGCATCATTGTCATGTGATCGTGCCAAGAGTCGCCGGACTCCGAAGATGTGCACCTCTCTCTCTCTCTCTCTGTCTCTCTGCGGCGAGACTTGAGGTTCAGATTTTAAACAAACTGCACAAAGCTTGTGTTTTGGTTGACCCTTTTCAGCAAATTACTGCAAACAGCAACACAGCACCTGTACATGCCTCCCCTTTCCCATTGGAGTGCTCTCCCTCTATCCGTTTCGGTCTAAACATCACTAGGAAAAAAAGTAGTTGAAGTGGAGAAACAAGTCTTATCGATTCAACTCATCCACTTCAATCTGACACATACATTCAGAAATCATGAGCACTAAGCTAATACCACATCAGATCTTGGTGTACTAGGAGGCTGCGCACAATGATGAGAATGGAGAGTCTGACATGCGTGGCGAGTGTCATCAGCGCATCTATCTGCTATCTACAATGACACCGAAGGTATCCTTACATCCGGGATGTGTAACATCCCTCTGCCGCTGCTACAGTATGTCCATTACCTTCGCGGCGTTTGACGGCCAGGGAGCATGAGCGAAAGGCATGGCATCTTCATGATCACAGATGACGACAAATGCGGGCTCGGCCCCGAATGCAAGTCGTACTGTAATGCTGGCGCAGACACGCCATAGACACGCACTTACACAACAGACATGACGTGGACGTGGTCATTGCTGTTGACCAGCACTGATCAGTTTGCATGCCTTGAAATGGTTGGCGCTCAACGTTACCGCGCGTCTGTGGCAACAATTCAGCAAGTCCCCGCCAGAGACCTGACGCCCTTCGCCTTTATAATCGTCAGCGCTGCCGTCCATCGCACCACCCGCAACCACGGAGAGCTCCTGTTGACGTTATTTTCGTGTAGTGCAGAACGCACGTACTACCTACGTGCTAAACCTACTCTTTACCACCCTACCAAGCCGTGAGCAGAGCGCCGCACGCCATGTTACGCTTCGCCAAACTCCGTCGTGGCGCAAGCTCCGACGTCCAACTACCACCATTTGAGCCTGAATCCCATGCATCGTCGCACGCACCCGCCAACTTGGCTCCCCCAGCACAAGACGGAAAACGTTCCGTGGAAGTCTCCGCACCGAAAAAGTCCCTTCGATCCTTATTCAAGCAAAGACCTCGACCGTCTCGAAAGCAATCCACCGATGAAGTTTCCGTGCCGTCTAGTATCAATTCAACCTCTCCGCCTTCCGCCTCCGCCTCTCACGTGCCAAGCGCCGAATCCGTCGCACCGGCCATGACCCCCGAAGAGAAGCATGCCAAGGAAGCTCGTCGTAAAGCGCGTCGTGCCGAGCGGGAGCGCAGGGAACGCGAACGGGATGAAGAGAACCGTGAGCGTCGCAACCAAAGTATCATTACTGGCGTTTCGTTCGATCCTTTACCACCTCTTTCCGAATTCGACTCTGCTTCAGAAGACGAGCGCGAGATGCCCCCAACACAGCACAAGCCCAATGATTTCGATCGACGAGCTTCTGCTACAAGCTCCTTGCGCGCTTCGCAAGAAGCTCCACACCTCGATATTGCAGCTGCCACACTGCCGAGAAGTCGTAATGACGACGTGAAACTAGCAGAGATGTTTGGAGCTCAAGCACTCCTGACAGCACCTCAACTGGAAAGGCGCCCAACTATGCCTTCAGCTCCTCCCACGGAAGAAATCAATTCCGACTACGTCTCTCCAGCGCCCAGTGGGACTGCGCCGAAGCCAGCATCCACCTCTTTCCCACAGGCAAGTGACTTGATCCGTCCTTCAAAGCAACCGGCTCCCATCGGATGGGGTGACGCGTATGATACAGTGCCGTCCCAACCGTTGTATGGCACACCTTCTCATCTAACCAATCGTGGGCCTACAGCCATTGAACCTGCTTTAGCAGATAAGATAAGTCGTGGGCGTGAGTTAGCAATGCTGGCTATCGAGCAAGAGGAACAAGGAAACATGGGGGCAGCCGAGGCAGGCTATATGAAGGCATTAGGTCTTCTTGTGCCAGCTTCCAAAGAACTTGACATCGGATCCGAGCTAAGCCGAAATGCGCGCTCTGCAATGAAGGCCAAAATACAACGAGAGGCTGCTGCGATGCTCGATCGCTGTGAACAATTGCGTTTGTTTCTAAAGGCGGCCGCACCTGCGGTGCCAACTAATGTCCCAGACATGCCAAAATTGGGAAATCCTTCTTCTCGATCAAGAGGCCCACGTGGTATCAGTCCGCCTCGGAAAACGCGAACAAGTTTGGACGAAGACCCGATATCTCCGGATTCTGCAGTAATGCCTCCAAGAGTCCAAAAGAAGAAGTCCACGGTCAAGCCTCAGATCTACATTCCCCCTCCACCCCCGCCAACATTCGAAGATAATCCACGAGAGCTTTTTCAGAGGATCGAGGATCGCAAGAACGTGCTTTCAGCTGCCTCTGTCGCGTTCCCCCCAGCGTCTGATGCACTGCCAAAAGAAAGAAAAGCCGTACTTCCTCACACAGTAGAAACACATGCAAAATGTTTCATGTGCAATGAAACCGCACATCTGAGCACACCATGCAATCACAAGTTTTGCTCGATTTGCGGTAATCAAGCTGTATCCGTATTCGGAAAGTGTCCTGTACCAGGATGCACTACCCAGCTCACCACAGAGTCGTTCACTCATATTTTGCCGAAGAATATGCCTCATCCTGGAAGTCGAAGATAGGTGAAACTCAAAGGGCCTAACTATTTAGTCCCATTCTTTCCTTAGTTGTAGTGAGAGGCACAGCCTTCAGCACACAACTTGTGCTACTTCCTTGTTATACGGATGAACTAAGATAAACTAACAATCAAGTCGACTACGTCCTGCACAGAAAACAATAAGTTTGAGACCGCACGAAAGACATATGCCTTACAATGTTGATTCCTCTTTGAAACTCAATGGCCAATATTCCATCTGCTGCAACAATGTATCTTCCACAACGTGGTCGAAATGTTGGACAATGCTGTTATAGAAATCTCTACGTTTCTTTGCATGTTTTTGGAACCCGGCCTGGCTCGCATTCATTGAAATTCCACTGAGTTCGGTATCTATTCTATCCATTAACGAGGAATTCGGGACGCTGAACTTACGAGCAAACAAACTTCTTGTTGAGTACAGATCATCCCAAAAGGAATTCGAATTCCCTTTATCAAGCACGTATGGATGCTGCCCGGACCTTCGACCACGATGGTACCAAACAACTTTTCTAAACGCATCCTGAACAATAGTTTGGCGCCATATGGGATGATTGTACAGGACGTTCATGAAGTAGTGCTCTGGAACTGATAGCACATGCATATGGTATACTAGCATTCTCTTCGCAAAAGAACTGCGTATCAGAAACTTCACAAACGGTCTAGATAGTACCACCCATGCCTCGGCTTTTGTGAATACAAATGATCTGTGAGGTTCAAGAGGATTTTCCTTGTGACCTTTGACGTAAAACAGATGAGCTTTGCGAGATCCGTTTCGAGCAATGCCTGGATCCCAGTACAGATTTCGGATACGGAAACTGTATGGACCCCATTCTTTCTTTGGAAAGAATGTAACAAAGTTAAGCCGACCAATTGGAAGGTTTGTTCTCGCAAGCAGACGTGCTTGCTTCTCAACTGATACCAGTGGGTAATCAGCACCACTGAGATTGATGAAATAGTCCCAGGATTTGTGCTTTTCCAAAGCAAGCGTCATGGCTGCTATGGTGTTTAATACCATCGTCACCGCCTTGTATGTTACCATTTCGCTTTCCATTAAATGAACATTCTCCTTGTATCGATCGCTACTTTTGACAAGTTGCGCAAAACCGTTTCGTAGCTCTGGGTCCACTTTGGCATCTATGTGAACGATGTATACGTTGCGCGGGCTATGTATCCTCGCAAACAATCGCTCCAGCAAAGCAACTGAATCATTTCCGACCTGAACGAAATACGCAATCTGCACAGAGTCTTTGATTTTCTGTCGAGACTTGCTGGGGTGTACAAGAGACCACGCCGCATCATATCTCTTTTCGCAAGCCTGAAGGGTAAACGCGGAACCTGGACGATTTAGAGAAGGCTCGAAGAATGAAGAACGCATACGCACAGGGATCCAAGCATAGTTCTGCACTCTGCGATGAAAAATGAGGACGAAAGCGAAAAGCGCACACGTCAACAATACGAAGAGCTGCGGAAAGCCTTGACGCTTGAAGCAGACTCTCTGAAGTATGCGACGAGTACGACGAAAGAGGCCTCGTCGACTGACGGTGCGAGACTTTGCACTCGGGAGCTTCCGAACAGATGCATTCATTTGCAATCAATCATTCGGTTAGTAGCTGCAATGGGTCGATGGCGATACGCTTGCAGAGGGGCAACGGGGTAAGTGCAAAATCGTTTGATATCGAATGGAGATGTCTTGGCGGAATGTGTACTGGAAGAACACTGAAAACGGTGGATGGGAAACAAAGCAGACTTTTGGTTTTACCCAGATGTGAGTATCTGTCCCCTTAGGTGTGTACCAACGGTACTTAAGGTATAAGGATAGCCCTCCCCAAGGTACTGTAGATAGTGGTGCTTCCAGTACTCGAGCTTGTGCTCGCGAAGTGCGAATTATTGTTCGGCCCGTCAGCCATCATGGTCCGGCTGCCACCAAGGCTTTGATTTCTCATAGTAACTGCGAGAGCTCATCACTGGCCCAAAATGACTGTCGACGCTGAGGGCAAAGTATCTGTTTTTCTTTACATGCAAAAGCTGTGAACGGCCTTAGGCCGGCCTTTTATTAAGATGACGATTTTTCGTGAAAATTCGTCACATTACCCCTCAGATCGGCTCAATTTGGAATAGCGTCGCTCAATTTCACCTTGGACCATTATGAGTACGAGTCCGTGAAGGTCGACATCGACCTAATCGAAATCCCGGACGCAACGCTGAGAGGGACAGTTTGGGGGCACGTTGAAGCTCTGAAGGCGGAGATTCGAAGAAAAGGGTTTCTTCAGGCCCTTCAAACGAAGATTGTTGCTATTTTGATCACGGGTAAGTCCGAGACGGAGATGGTAGAGGACAATCGCGTGAAAGTTACGTGAATTCTCATAGATAGGGCTCATCTTCTTGTGGCACTCAAGCAACTATGTGAGGAAGATAAAAAGATAAGGAAACTGTGTAAAAAACTTAACGTTTCCTTATGGAGGAGAAAAAATGAACAAAAGATGAAAACGAAAGAGCTTCTGAGTCTGGGTAATGCTTTGAACGATGGACTAGAGCAGGCCAGACTTATGAACTTCGCCGACAAGGTTCATTACATAGTATCCTTTATAACCGCGATGGTTAAAGAGGAGAAGAAAGTGTTGTACAGCATGAAAAGGACCGCTGTAGCGGGTGTCTTAAGTGTATGCGAAATCATAGGTCAGTACCATATCAGACATCTATCGAGGTTTGCGGAGATAGGTTTGAACGTGGCTAAGAGTCCTCGATTGCTGAAGCATTTGGAAATTGTGTGTCGGGAGTATAATGAAATTGGTATTACATGTATCCCCAGGGATGAGTTCTTTTCTATGGATGAGGACACAACCGATTTCACCCTGGACGCCCTGGCAGCATATTTTGCGAATAGACGAGAGTCCAAACTGAAGGGCCGCTTTAAAGACATACGCAAGTATTTCTTTATATGTTTCCGGTCCCTAAATGAGCTGGTCATTGAAGTATCGAAAAGAAAGAGACTCTCTCTGAAGAAAGAGTACGAGATGCAGATTGAAGTCACTAGGTTTGAGAAACTCAGCCTCCGTGAGTATCTTGCGACACAGGCCGCACGCCTGGAAACGGCAGCGACGAAGAAGCTCTGGAGCGGAAAGATATCGAGAAGGCTGGCTTATGCTCGTAAAATGCTGAAGAAGTCCGTCAGGGTGAACTGTAGAGCAAAACGTGCTCGCCCGATACACGGGGATTGTTTTCATAAACCCCTAGTAAGGATGATTCGGAGTACTCGGAAGGTATGAGTATTGGCCCGCGGATGGGATACTGTTTGGCAGTATTGAGGTACGGTACCCTGAGAGGTCGGACATGACGTGGCGCAGATGAGTATTGGTCGCGTGGACGCGTGTGTAGGAATGGGTGTGTTCACACATGTCTTGTTACGATTGTCGGATATTTTACTGGCCGCTGCCGCCGGTTGTCACGTGCACCACGTGTATGGACCTGCTTAGGTGTGCAATAGATTATTTAATTTAGTTTAACTAATTTATCGGTTACGATATGAGAGGTGACCTCCCGGTCACCTCCTCCTTCAGTAAAGGGTAACCGAGTTCGGCTCTGAACCAAGTTCGCCTGCGCGAAGTGTACAACTCCCTCAGGAGGGTCACCGCGTACGGTATGGATTGGATTCATCCCTCGGGATCACTCAGGCAATACCGACCATTGTGGTCTTGCCTTCGGGCCTATTTATTCCGTGTCTTCGGACTTTCTGTTTCGTTTACTGTGCAGTTGAACTGCTTTCACCACAATTGGTAGCGTTTCCGTCTCTGTATAGAGTTGTGCCGCGTGGGCTTAATACACATCGTCGTCTGCCGGCGCCGGGTCTGTTGCCGCTTGCCGCACGTCCGGCAGCGGGATTCCTCTCTTTTCCTCCTTTGGTTTCCTTTCCTTTTCCCCCTTTTACCTAGGGCTTACACCGCTCTATGGTACCTCCCTCCTCAACCATTCCGTCGCTTTTCGCCGGATTCCTGGATCAGGCCCGTTCACCCCTCAACCTCCGTAGGTATATCCCGTACCACGGGCGGTCTTACACCCGCACTATCCGTGTTCGGAGGGCTCACCACTGAGTTCACCTCGTCTAGAGGGCAAGGACTCGAACGCCTTGAGAGACGATCCCATCGCTGGCGTTTTGCTCTACAAGTGGTCTCCCGACCTAGAACGGGTTGGATTCTTTCTTTCATTCTCGTTCTTGTCGAGGAGTCTCACGATTAGTGATCAATTGGTTTTTGGGAAGCTACTGTAGAACAGTGGACTCTCTAGAGTGTTTTATTTGTTTTTCGTTACTTACTCTTTGGAGTATCGAGACCTCTCGTTGTTAATTTGATCTTACCGCTGTTCGGTACACCGTGGCTTGGTATGGCGCCACCTGCGCCGAACCCGCGAAACGGTGTGGCCAGAGATGCTGGTGTGCCTCCGCCTAGGCCTCCGCGTTCTCGCGCCTCCGTACCTGCAAGGTCGCCTGACAATGAACAGGTCCCGGAACCCCGGAGAGCTTCGTCAGTCACGTCGGGTCCGATGGCCGCTTCTACGGCAGGAGCTCCGCCCGTTACGGGTACTCCGGCCACGGAGAGACCAGACGATGTAGTTGAAACCCCTGGATACTCGTACCTCAAGGCTCAACTGCGTGTCAGTCAGCTCGCGCAAAACTCGTTGTTCGAGGATCTGTAGTATCTCAGACGGAAGCTTGACCAAGCTGAAATCGGAGATCCGACCAATGAAATTCGTGTCCTACGTCAAGACGTGAATTCCATTTTGGAAAGTCTGGGTGCACCAGCCGCTTTTGTTCAAGCTTACCATTCCTCTATTCAGGAGCATCGAACTGAAATCGATCCCCTAACCACTCGGTTGTCTACTCTTGAAGAGATCATTCGGATGGATAACGCATCTGATGCGAAGAATGTTAAGGAAGAAGCCTCTAAGCGCTCGGCACGCCAATCCCAGTATCACGGAAATCGAAGATCCAAAAAGGAACTCCGTTACGAGTCGGATTCGTCTAGTTCGAATTCTAGCGTTCGCTCTGCGAAATCTACTTCACCCAGTTCTTCGGACAGTGAGGAAGACCGAGAACGGTATGGGAGTAGATCCCGCCGGACGAAGTCGAAGGCGACATATGCCACTCAAGGAGTGATTCGCTCTCGCGAGAAAGGTATAGGCCATCTTGGACTCAAGGAGTTGAAACCAACGAATCTTCTCTACAGGAAGCTGTTGTCGTATCGTTATTACCGATTGGACGATTCATCGTCAAGTCGCACCTCGTGAAGCACCGGTAAGGTGAAGGACCACATCAGAAGACTGAATATCGTCTTTACGAAGAAATTAGATGGCGAAGATCCAATTCTGGTACTAGACTTCCTGGCCCGCTTTGTGCAGGAAGCCGACATTCTCGGTATGAACGAGGCGCAAGCGTTTCTCGTTTTACCCTATTTTCTGTCAGGGATGGCTGAAGATCAGTTTAACTCGGTCCGAGGGTCGTCCCGTGCATCTGAGGGAGGTGTCAGCTGATGGCCGGAAGCGGTTCAATACCTTCTGAGGTCCTATGCAACAGGAAGCGCGATTCACAACGCAACGCTGGCTCTGCGAGATACTAAACAAAAGACTGAAGAGAGCGAAACGGTTTACTCAACTCGGTTGAACAAAGCGTTTTCATCGTTGTGGGAATGTGTACTCCGCTCAGGAGAGATGCACGATGTTCGTGGATGGGTTGGACCCTTCTATCAAGGCTTTGGTTGCGCGATATCGCGAAGAGAAACGTAGGATTACTGATCTGGAATTGGTCCAGTACGCCCAGGCTGAAGGCGAAGTCCTCCGTCCTCGGCGCCCGCCAAAACCCCGTCGCTTAAGGGCGTTGCTCGTCAACGAGTCATCTCCATCTCTTTCCTTTGAACGTGGAAACTCCGTGAACCCGGATCTGGATAATGTCCACTTCGTTGGAAGTGCTCCCGATTCGTACGGGTCTTCTGACATTCCGTCGTCGTCGACTCCTCTCTCGGAAGGTTACCTCGCACTCTATATGAAAGGGACACCGGTACAGGCCGCTCCACTCGCTTGAGCGACCAACGGCAGCCGTTTCTCACGCGCAGGATGGGTGAATGCGCAACCGCAACGACGGCCAGATGGTAATCGATCTTTCGATAAGTCGGTGACGACCATCTGTCATATTTGTTCCCGACCCCGTCATATTGCACCTGTGTGCATGTTGCCCGCTCGGGAGTTACCGAAAATTATGGGGTGGTATGAGTTCTTGTCACCAGCTGACCGTGCTCGTGTTCCGAGTAAGAATTATGAAGAGCAAAGAGCCAAGTTTGGCAATCCTGTTACAGGACAGAACGTTCGAACTGAGCAACCTCGGAACCAGGCTGAACAGGTAACTGTGACCAACCCCGAACCCGGGAATTCTGTTTCCCACTCTGAGCAGAGTTTGCCGTCGCCGGCCAACCCCGCCCAGAAAAACTAAACTTGGGAGTTCCCCCTGCGGGAGGGGCGTCTCCTGAGCCAAAGTCGGAGACGCCCGAGGCGCCGCCGCTTCGCTCCCAGGTCACTTTCCTTAAAAAGAAAGATCCTTACGAGGAAGATGGCTCAATCTGACGTGGACTCAGAGATTTTAACGGCTCTCCGTCGTCCGTGGGTACGGTCCCGAAATTTCCGTAACCCGGATAGAGTCCTTGTGATGGCCAAAAGGAATTATAAGGTTTACGCCTACCTCGTCTTATCACACCAGTTTATGGTTCGTCAACTGTCTGTGTTAGGCACGGGCGCTACGCCCAATCTCATTCACTCTTCGTTAGTGCCCCCGGCACTTCAGGAATTCGTTCGCTATGGTCCAGGCTTGGATATCGCTGACGCGAACAACAACCCGTTGCCCACGGTTGGTTACTTAACTCTCACAGTGAGACTTAGCACCTACGTGGTGAAACTTGATTTTGTTGTCTGCGATTCACTCGCTGCACCGGTTATACTCGGTTGTGATTTTTGCGACCGTTTTGTCGAAGCGATACGCCCAAGGGCGAAAACCGTGGAAATGGAAGACGGTACAACCATTCCTTGTTCGGAAGCCGTTGAGGCGCGCAATCCGGAAGCGCGTTCCGTTACATATGGCTCAGGAGGTTCCAAATGTGGAATGTGGATCCCAAATCAACAAAGCTTCGCATAGCGAAATCCGTTTCAATCCCGCCGGAATCCCAGATGTGTGTGCACTGCGTCTCCAAACAACATGGAATTCGACTAGTTCAACCGTCTTCATCGCTGTACGATCAGCGACAGCTCGCTTTAGCTAATGGTGTTGTTTCTATCGAGCCCGATCAACCTTTCAAGGTACTGGTTGCCAACTTTGGCAAAACCACTCAGTGGCTGGTCAAACACCAGGTACTGGGTTCGGTCCTGCCGCATCCGAAGACACTCGTACAGACGAGAATCCAAACGTCCGAGGTTCTCGGTGTGCCCAAAGCCAAGGAGGGGGCGGTGCCTCCCGGAAACTCCGTTTTGTCGGATTCCTCCAGAAATGGAAACTCCGCCGTACCGGAAGCAGGCGCTACTGAATAGGTGAATCTAGTTAGTTCGGGCCACGAACGACCGTTCATTCCGGTTAAATCAGCGCTACCCCCTGGCACAGAACAGGCGAATCCTGTTGAGGAATTAGAGAAGTTGAATCTGGACCATGTCCCAGCGTCTCATCGCGAGAAGTTGCGAGACATGCTCAGAGAATTTACTCCCATGTGGGACGGTTCCCTTGGAACAATTGGAATTACGGAGCACCGTATTGATCTGCTCCCAGATACTCACCCAATCGCACAACACCCGTATCGGGCAGGCCCGAAAGCGCGGGAAGAAGAAAATTCTCATGTCGAGAAGATGCTACGTGCCGACGTAATTGACCCAGCTCAGTCGTCATGGGCATCGCCCGTTGTACTTGTTCCGAAGTCGGATGGATCGTGGCGTTTTTGCATCGATTACAGGCGACTCAACGCCGTTACCATCAAAGACGTGTATCCGATTCCACGGATGGATGAGTACATCGACTCGCTGGGAAGCGCCAGAGTATTTACCGCCCTTGACGCCAATTGGGGTTACTGGCAGGTTCCAATTCGAAAGGAAGATCGCGACGAGACCGCGTTTGTATGTCACCAAGGACTGTACCGTTTCAAACGGATGCCCTTCGGGCTAACGAATGCTCCCGCTACGTTTCAGCGCGCGATTGATATTCTGTTGGCCAGGTTCAAGTGGAAGACTTGTCTTGTGTACTTGGACAACATTGTCGTATTTTCCAACAGTATGGATGAACATATGTCTCATGTGAGGGAAGTGATGCAGGTTCTGCGTGACGCAGGTGTTACCTTGAAGCTCAAGAAATGCGAATTCTTTACCGACTCGGTGAAATACCTGGACCACATCATCCGCCGAGGGAAACTCTCGGTCGAAGAGGTAAGGGTGAAGTCGCTGAAGGAAGCGAAACATCCGACAACTCAAACGGAACTCCGATCATTTCTCGGTTTGTGTAATGTCTACCGTCGGTTCGTCTCGAATTTCGCTGATACTGCAGCTCCTTTCATTTCTCTCCTCAGGAAAGGACAGCCAGTTAAACTGGAACCATTCGGCGATGCGGAAGCATCCGCCTTTTCGTCGTTAATCGACGCTGTTACGTCTCCGCCGATTTTGGCGTTGCCCACTCCAGGGCTTCCATATGAAGTTGGTACTGATTCCAGTGACCACCAAGTGGGGTGTGCATTGTTTCAAGTCTCGAGGGAAGGCGAGCGACGTCCAGTTGGATACTGGTCTCGTTCATTGAACGTGCATGAGCGTAATTACTCAGTCTCTGAGAAAGAGTGTCTCGCCGTCGTTTGGGCGCTGTCTACCTTAAGACCCAATCTTATGGGAACCCATTTTCAGGTACATACCGATCATTCGGCTCTCCGCTGGCTTATGGAGATCTCCGAGCCATCGGGTCGCCTTATGCGTTGGCGTCTCCGTCTATCGGAATTTGATTTTGACGTCCGGTACAAACGGGGCACCCTGAATATGCAGACTGATGCGCTTTCTCGCTTAGGAACGTCTGGTGAAGCAGAACCTGTCGACGACGACGACATACCATGCTTCTTGGTGGAAGACTGGGAGGAAGACTCCGAAATTACGGATGACGTCTGTGAGGATATTCTCGCCGCAGAAACGGCCGAGCCACCGCCTGGCTCATTTGAACCCATTACCGCTGAAGAGGTAATACGTGAACAAGACGAGGATCCTTTCTGTACTCAGATAAGGGCCCGACTCAAGGGGGGATTCAAGATACCCTTTCTAACCAACGATCAGGGATTCCTTGTTAGGATTGTTGGGCCACGCCGTCAAATTGTGGTTCCACACTCCCTACAATGGAGCGTTCTCCATATATCCCACTATGCAAAGATTGGGGGACACCATGGTCGCAGGAAGTTGTATCTAACTCTCTGAAGAGACTTTTACTGGCCAGCTATGGCATTCGACTGCTACGCAGTACGCCGTTCATGCACGGAATGCGCCAAGAACAACGTCAAACTTTGACGAAACTCGAAGTCGATGACGCTGTTCCCAGCCCGGGCTCCCTTGGAGTTCGTCGCTATCGACATTCTGGGCGAATTATTTCGAACCGCACGCGGTCACAAGTATCTCCTGGTTATCACGGACAGGTTTTCGAAGTTAATGCGAACGGTTCCGTTGAAGCGGATCACTGCAGCAGCAGTTGCATAAGCATTTGTGACGCATGGGCTCTTCACTTACGGGCCACCCGTTAATCTGCTTTCAGACAATGGCTCGCAGTTTGCGTCAAAGTTCTTTATGGACGTATGCCGTATCTTGGATGTCAAGAATTTGTTTACAACAACCTATCATCCCCAGTGTAATGGGCAGGTAGAACGATTTAATCGAACAATGCTTAACGCATTACGATCCTATGTTGCGGATCACCCAAAGGATTGGGACTTGTACACCGATGCTATTACGTACGCGTATAGCACCCAGGTGCATCGGGTAACGAAGCTTTCGCCGTTTGAACTCGTTCTTTCGAGGATACCGCCACCGGTAGCAATCGAATCACAACCGACGCTAGCGTCTTTCCCGTCACCACGGATGTACAAGGACACCTGGAAAAATTGGTTAACCAAGATGGTACCGGTAGCCCGGAAGGCCATGGACAAGGCACAACTTACGTACAAGCGTAATTTTGATCGCCAACTTCGCGGTACACCAGTGGTGGTAGAGCCAAACAGCTTTGTGTTCCTTTGGAAGGAGTATTACAACCCTGACAAGGAAAAGAGACATAAGCTCTTCCCCATCGCTGATGGACCGTATCGCGTCATTTCCGTCAATCCGGATACCGTCGTACTCGACATTAACGGACGTCATGAACGAATCTCGCGTGACCGCGTTGTGCCCGCCCCGATGCCACCCACCGCAACCGGGCCCACCTCAACCAATACCCAATCAGGGGATCCTCAACAGGAGGCAGAACCGTCAACAGCCGCTACACTACCGTCGCGCCCGGCGATTCTTCCGCACCCGGATCCAGGATTAATTGATCTACCTACAGTAGGTACTTCTGACCACAGAACTACTTGGACGAATTCAAACGACTCTGCACGAGTATTTACAAGAGTAACCCCCCCACCCCATCTCCTGATGGAGCCGGTGGCGCCATCTAAGGAGGGGGAGAATGCCGCAGCTGCTGCGAATGGCATTGACGCTCCGGTGTCGCCCGGTTCCCCAACCACTGGAAATGTGATCCACACTGACAATCCAGTCGCTCCCGAGGGAGAATCTAGCCGCACAGTTGCCTTTTCGCACCCCAAACGTGAGGACTCCGCCGTATCGGTCTCCGTTACCACGGAACGTGCCTGTGAGAGGCGGAACGTCGCCGCAGATGCAGCTACCTATCATGGGATTGCTAACCGCTCGAAGTCGCGTAACCGCGTCGATAATGACAGTCGAACTGTGAAGACAGTTTCCGCTGATCCGGACCAGCCGCCATACGCGGAGTAATAGCGCTGCAACCCTGAAAGGGGAAGCCTCGTGAACGAGTTGTGCTGAGTATTACCACTCATTATGGATTCCCTCGTGGGACTTTTAACGCTTTCTTGGAAGCCGACACTCTACAGTGTGAACCGCATTGCGTGAGGAGACTTGGAACTCCGCCGCCATTGCAAGAAGTGCAATCTCCGTGACACGGGGCCTGACAGAACCAGGCGCGTGCCACGCGACGCACGTTACAACGTGGAAAGCCCTAATGAGCGGTCGGCGACCTTTCGCGAACGGATGGCCGAGCACGGCACGCGCACGATTGTCGTGGTCGCCAATCTGTGGCGTAGAGCCAATCAGGGCTCTTGGCACAAGCTTCGTGGACCGGGTGAACCGCCGCCCTGCCAAGGGAGTGCCGTGCGCACCTCCGTCACCGAAACGGTTATCCCTGTGAAGGCCGGGAGATTCGTCAACCGGAAGTAATACCGTTTGTCGATCTCTCGACTCTCGTCGAATAACGTGATGCCGTTGGATGTGGGGCAAACTCGGAAGAGTGAAACCCACCAGACTGTCCGAAGGTCCGCTCTCGTGAGAGATGGCAGACCAGTGACAGAGCCCTCTGTACCACCGTAACTCGGTTGTAAGGCCGAAGTGGCAACTGGCTATACCTACAGAGGTGCTAGGCCACGTGGTGAGGAAACGATGAGAAACTCCAGAGATGGGGTGGTATCGGCAACGATGAAACACGACCAACGACAGGTGTAGTCCCGAGAGGGAAAGCAACAGAAAACAACAACCAAACAACAGCCACACGCGACGGGTAGGGCCTCCTCGGCACTGTGCCCGGAGCGGGGCGAGATCCTCCAACGGTAATGCACGGGTTTCCGTAAACACGGCAAAACTCTATACAGATTCGGATCACTTCGTAATCTAGTCCTATACCTCCTCGGTACGACCCTCAGGTCCCGACATCAACGACAGATGTTCCTCAAAGGTACCGAGAGGGTAGGACCACCGTAACCAGACGTGGCTATACTCGCGAGAGTGATAACCCACGTAGGCGGTTGGCGCCAGAGCCTCACTCGTGTAGAGTCCACTCAGGAGAGCGCTACTCGACAAAGAGTTCACTTAGAAGTGCTCGGGTTGACTTTACAAAGGTGCTCGCGACGACGAGGTCGAGCTCACCTAAGTAGGTCTAAACTAACTATGTACACGTGGTGCACACCCGCAGGGGTCCGTACACGTGGCTAGCCCAGTGTCAGGCACCTCAGGTGCACTACCTATTGTCCCGTAATATGCACACACACGGTGGTGTAGTACACGCGTCCACCTAGCGGTATTGGCCAGCAATGGCAACCCTGATTACAGGTAACTGTGGGAAAGCCATTCCAAAAGTAACCGCCAAAATTGGGTCCAACTCATAACTCTTCGAGTGCATCCTCGTATCACTCCCCTGAGTATATGAGGCGCATCATCCTGATAACCACGCAAAATGCGTTGCTCTACATCTCCCCCTCCTTAGAGCCGAGAACGACTTCGAGGCTGAAGTTTTGTGCGAAACGCAAGTACGTAAATACGTCACAATCATGAGCGGTACCAACTCCTCGGTTTCTATACCTCGCAAGCGCGATACATACTCAAGCGAACAGAGTATTCAAGTATCCGAACTCGATCACAGTACATCATCTGTCATTCCGATGAACCCGAATCAGTTTCCTCATCACCCGACCGGTCAGGCGAGCGCGTCGAACTACCCTCAGCCGGGTTCTGCGACGGCTCCACTGCCTCAGTCTCAACCGATGGTCCCGGTGAACGTTCCGTTATGGAATTCAGCGCAAGCGATGCCGCTGATGGCGAACCAAGCTGGTTGGATATCGAAGGAATCTCTCGCAGTACGCGATCCACTCCGTGATGGGTTTGCGTTCAGCCGTGCACCGTGGTTTCATCCGGTAGCTGTTAACGATGACACTCTCCTGGAGTCGTATGCCGAGTGGGCAGCGAACCAGCCACGGTCGATTCCAGACAGTCACCCCGTTGGGTTCATGTTCAGTGACAACAGGGTCGCCCCAGTGGATCTGGATGATCCGAACATGGATACTGGTGGAGAGGCGGCGGGAGCACTCGTCGAGATGGACCAGGAGTTGGTGAACGACCTACCGGCGGCGAATCAGGTGTTGCACGCCAGCGGCGGGGTACCCCAGGCTCCTGTGGGTTGGAATGTTCCGACTCAAGCGAGTGTTCCGGTGGTGGGTCCGGCCCCTGTAGCGGCTACCGTTCCTTCGGTCCTTCCGGCCCCGACAGCTCCAGTCGCTCCGGGAGATTCTCCGGCGAACATCGCGATGTTGCGCGCCAGTCTCCAGAACGCTGGAATTATCGTGCCCGATCATCTCACCACTATGGCAGGGATACTGGCTTACGCCGTTCCGCACCCTTCGCAGGGTCCCTCCGGTAGCGGCGGTGCCGGTCCCTCATCGGGGGTGTAAGATGACCAGCAGGGCTGGAGGACTTGGTCCTTAGTATAAGATAGAAACAGTAAAACCATCTAGTGGTAACTTTCCCTTCACCCTTTTGCCTGTTCTCCACGAACTTGATCGATCTTCGATTACTTCTTCACTCACACTGTGTTCAAGTGTACTTCACTTCTTTGGTGCTTCTTCTACTCTAACCGTTTTAAATCGGTACAACCGGCATTTCGGTATGCTCTTCTTTCTTTCTTCTCACTTCCTCTAGTTCAGTCTTCACCGCTTCATTGGTCTTCTTCCTTCATTCATCCCCACACAGGAGGGGTCAACTCTCCATTCTGAGTCTTCCGCATCGCGGTATAGTTGAAAGCTCCTCACCGGGAACGGTTCTTATCCCACCTGGGCTTGGTCCAGGTTGGACGGCAAGGCTGACCGAGTGCGACGGTGGTATGAAACGATCTTCGACCTAGGTAGGTGCTCGACCGGCTCCATGGTGTCCTCCTCGGCGGAGTAGCCATACCATCGCACTTGGTACAGTACCGTCCCATCGGGGTCTACAACATGACGTACGATACGTTCGATCACGTATTCCTGCCGGTACACCTCGGTGTTTGACTGCTCTCCTTCACCCATTGTGGTTTCGTACCTTTGAGGGTGGCGAGGTGGTGGCCGGCTAACCTCTAGAGGGGTTCCTCTTGGACTTAACCAGTCACGACTCACTAGGAGTTCCTCGCTGCGCGACAACCACAACTTACGCCAGGAGCGTCCAATCTTCAACCTGAAAGGTTCTTCTTGAAGTACTCTCCTTCTTGAGTCTGACGAGCTTCGGCTCGTTTTGGTTGAGCTTCCGACCGTCCAACGGTAGCTTCGGGATTCTGAGCTCCCTCTTGCTATCCAGAAGGATCGTCCGTGCGACGGAGAACGGGCAGGGTCTCGCTCGTGCGCCATGGAGGCGGATTGACCAATCACGGTGCATATCGCGGCCTTCTGGTTGGCCAGGCGGTGGCACGTGTGAGCCACGAGTTACCCTAACACGTGTCCGTTCGCCTACGGTTGGCGACCGTACATCGTGCACCGTGCACGTGTGGTACTCGCGCACGCGACTTACTGTCAGCAGTTCCCCGCGTCGGCGGTGCTTTCCATACGTCACCACGTCACACAACGTGTTACTCTCTACTTGGGTGTGTCATGAGTCCTCTGCCACGCGGCGTGGGTGCACCATCGACGGTTTCCAAACTCGTACTTCGTACTTCACCTTTCCAAGGTTGTTTTCCCAAATAATACGCGGGTAAGTACGACTTCTCGTTTCCTCATACCACGGCGTGGTTAACACCGGTCGGTAACATTGAGCTGATCTACCGCTTGCGGTTCTGCGTTCTCCGGAAAGCCCGGGTCTACAGATACTGTCTTCTCCGCTCTGCGGGTGGTGACCTCACTCAGTTGTGGTGTTCCCGACGGGGTTACGTTATCCACAGCGGTGTGTACCCCCTGGGTGGGTCGTGTCGTTTCCAGCGCATTGCTCAACGAACTCGACGGAGTATCACCACGAGGTACAGCGCCTCGGCGCACCACAACGCTATCGGTAGAGACCGCGAGATTGGTTGCGGTACCTTGCGACACAGTGTGACCGTGCGACGCCGGTGTAACGGGTTCCGTACTTTCCTCCCCCTCCTTAGGCGGTGGCACAGGAGCCACGACGTCCGGTGGGGGGTCAACTCTAGTTGAGTTTTTCTCTTCGTCTCCCGCAACGGGTTGTGCTACCCGCGTGGGTGATTCTGACTTCGGTAGATCCGATAAGCCGCGATCAGGGCGGAGAGTCGCAGGGCGCAAAGATACGACCTGTTCGTCCCCTGTAGCTTCACCCAGTTGGGTGTTAACGTGAACGTAGGGTGGTGGGGCCAGCGCGACACGGTCTAACGATATCAGTTCGTGGAGATTATTGATATCCAATACTACGGTATCGTCCGTGACGGAAATAACCTTGTACGGTCCTTCCGCGATAGGCGAGAGCTTGTGGCGGCGTTCCTTCTCCGGATTATATTATTCTTTGCGGAGAAATACCATATCGTCTGGTGTGACCTTTGGTAATGGGGTCTTAACCTTCGCATCGAAGTTGCGCTTATAAGCGGCCTGCGCCTTATCCATCGCTGTGCGAGCGACCGGTACCATTTTGGTTAACCAATCCTTCCAAGCGTTCCTGTATAACCCAACAGACGGGTACGTAGAAAGCGTTTCTTGAGCCTCGATTGCAACCGGTGGCGGTACTCTTGACAATACCAACTCAAAAGGTGCTAGCTTCGTTACCCGGTGGACTTGGGTGTTGTACGCATACGTAATAGCGTCCGTATACAAATCCCAATCCTTAGGATGATCTGCCACATAAGATCTTAATGCATTCAGCATGGTACGGTTAAATCGTTCTACCTGACCATTTGTTTGGGGGTGGTAGGTGGTCGTAAATAGATTCTTGACACTCAAGATCCGACAGACGTCCTGGAAAAACTTCGACGTGAACTGTGAACCGTTATCTGATAATAGATGAACCGGTGGACCGTACACAAAGACCCAGTGGGTGACAAAAGCTTGTGCAACCACGGTGGCCGTAATCCGTTTCAGCGGGACTGTCCGTACCAACTTAGAGAACCGATCGGTGATAACCAGAAGGTATCGATTACCTCTTGCGGTTCTGATCAATTCACCTAAGATATCGATAGCGATAAACTCCAAAGGAGACCGTGCTGGGAACAGCGTTAACTTCTTCGAGTACTTACGAAGTTTCACGTTATTCTTAGCGCACTCGGTGCAAGAGCGTCGTACTGCGTAGCAGTCCAATGCCATTGACGGCCAGTAAAAATCTCTACGCAGGGTCAAGTATAGTTTTCGACCTCCTGGGTGGGCTCCTACCTTCACATAGTGTGTCATGACCAACACACGGTTTTGCAGCGAGTATGGGACCACAATTTGGGTATACGCTTCGACCAACCTAACCAGGTACCCCTGATCGTTAACCTGAAAAGGTATACGATCTCCTCCATTGAGACGAGCGCGAATTTGCGTACAAAACTCATCCGTTTGCTGTTCTCGGATCATCTCCTCGGGAGTGATGGGTACAAAAGATCCAGTCAAGGGATCCAACTTCTCAGAAGTGAGCAGGATGTCGTCACAGATGTCATCCGACAAATATTCGACCCAACCTGCTTGTTCTTCCACCATAAAGCATGGTATGTCCAGATCGTCAACTGGTGCCGCTTCTGCATTTGTTCCCAAGCGGGAGAGTGCATCTGCCTGCAGATTCAACGTTCCTTTTTTGTACATAACTGTGAAATCGAACTCCGATAACCTCAAGCGCCAACGCATCAAGCGTCCTGATGGTTCCGAGATTTCCATGAGCCATCGGAGAGATGAGTGGTCCGTATGTACCGTAGAATGGTTGCCCATAAGATATGGCCTCAGTGTAGTTAGAGCCCATACAACGGCTAAGCACTCTTTCTCCGAAACTGAGTAGTTACGTTCGTGTACGTTCAAGGATCGCGACCAGTATCCAATTGGATGTCTCACGCCGTCTTCCGTGACCTGAAACAGGGCGCAACCAACCTGGTGTGCACTGGCGTCAGTGTCTACTTCGAATGGAAGTCCTAGCTTAGGCAAAGCCAAGATTGGCGGTGACGTCACTGCGTCAATTAATGCCGAAAAGGCAGACGCTTCCGCGTCGCCTAGGGGTTCTAGTTGAACTGGTTGACCTTTTCTCAAAAGGTGGTTAAGGGCGGTCGCAATATCTGCGAAGTTCGGGACAAAACGCCGATATACATTACAAAGACCCAGAAAACTGCGGAGTTCCGTTTGTGTCGTAGGGTGTTTCGCTTCCTTCAGCGACTTCACGCGAACTGCGTCAACTGAGAGCTGTCCAGGTCGAATGATATGCCCTAGGTATTTGACAGAATCTGTGAAGAACTGGCACTTCTTGAGTTTCAGCGTAATGCCCGCGTCTCTGAGGACTCTCATGACGTCCCGGACGTGTGTTAAGTGGTCATCAAGGTTATCGGAGAACACGATGATATCGTCAAGATATACCAAGCAGGTCTTCCACTTGAATCGAGCCAAGAGGATATCGATAGCACGTTGAAACGTAGCCGGTGCGTTGGTTAATCCGAACGGCATTCGTTTAAACCGGTACAAACCTTGGTGGCACACAAAAGCAGTTTTGTCCTTATCCTTTTCACGGATCGGAACTTTCCAATATCCCCAATTGGCATCCAAGGCGGTGAACACTGTAGCACTCCCAAGCGAGTCAATGTATTCGTCCATCCTGGGTATGGGATAAACGTCTTTGACGGTGACCGAATTTAGACGACGGTAATCAATACAGAATCGCCATGATCCGTCCGCTTTTGGAACTAGCACCACGGGTGAGGCCCAAGCGGATTGAGCCGCCTCCGCCTCTATGACGCCAGCGCGTAACATCTTCTCAACCTGAGATTGCTCTTCTTCCCTAGCTTTGGGACCAGCCCGGTATGGGTGTTGGGAAATGGGGCTAGTACCTGGAAGTAGGTCAATACGGTGTTCCGTGATTCCAATTGTCCCGAGGGATCCATCCCACATGGGTGTGAATTCCCTCAACATTTCTCTTAGCTTACCTCTATGAGATTCAGGTACATGATCAAAATTCAACTGTTCCAGTTCCTTGACAGGGTCTGTATCTTCCGTTCCTGGTGGCAACGCTTTACCCTCGGTGGGTGCCAGCGATTCGGTAACTTCGCTCTCCGGGGTATCCGATGCGGTAAAAGCGGTTTCCGCTGATCCTCCCCCTCCTTAGCATCGGTTATACCGAGAACATCCGCAACGGGTATCTTCGTCGGTACGATAGCAGCAGGGTGTGGGAGAGTGGTACCAAGGATTTGGTTTTTAGCTAACCACTGTCGGGTTGTGCCAAAGTTGGCGACCAAAACTCTGAATGGCTTGTCGGGTTCCACCGAGATTACTCCGTTCGCCAAAGCGAGTTGCTTCTGATCATACAATGATGGCAATGGTTGTACCACACGTAGACCAGACTGCTTAGTAGTTATGGTGACCCAAACTTGGGATTGCGCAGGGATTGCGATGGCATGAGCCACATGGAGCTTAGATGATACCGGGTCGACGGTTGGAACTTCCTGTGCAGCAGGGAGCGGGACGCGCTTGCGTGTAGCTCTCTTTAGCGGTTTCCTTACAATCGGTATTTCGGAACCATCATCCATGGTAACAACTCGAGCTCGAGGTCGAATCGCTTCAACAAAACGATCACAAAAGTCACAACCGAGTATCACCGGTGCGGCAATGCTTTTGCAAACCATGAAATCCACTTTAACCATACAGGTTCCTAATCGTACCATGAGAGGTATGTACCCAAGAGTACGCAACGGGTTATTGTTGGCATCCGCGATATCCAAACCTGGACCATGACGAATTTCATCCCGTAGCGCGGGTGGCACCAACTCAAGGTGAATCAGGTTCGGTGCAGCTCCTGTATCCAACACAGACAACTGTCGAACCATGAACTGGTTAGACAAGCCAAGATCGGCATAAACTTTGTAGTTTCTCTTGGCCATCACAAGAACTCTTTCCGGAATACGGAAATTACGGGACCGTATCCACGGACGACGTAGAACCGAAAGGTGTTCTGAGCTCACATCAGTTGTAGCCGCTATCCTTGAAAGGATTCTAACAGCTGGGGAGCGAAGCTGTGACGCCTCGGGCGCCTTTAACTTCGGCTCGGAAGGCGCCCCTCCCATAGGGGAAACTCCCGAAGTCAGTTTTTCTGAACGGGGCTCACCGAATTCGGTGCGTGAACTCCGTTCGGGGGGCCTAACTGAACCCCATGCGTGGGTACTTCGCCTTGAACCTGGTTCGAAGGTGCCTGTGCCGGAACGGAGGGCTGAGCATAGACCGGAACCGGTAATCCCAGTTCAGCTCTGGCCTTATCATATTCCTTTCGTGGAACAGATTCCTTTTCCTCGGGCGTGAGGGCGTCGTAATACGCAATGATTTTCGGCCTGTGCGACGGCGGAAATACGCACTGCGTCGATACGTGACCTGGAAGGTAGCACTGGTAACATATGACCGAGGCCGGTTTGTCGCGAGGGCGATTGTCCACTCGACGTTGTAATGCTGTGTCCTTCCACCCTGGACGGTTCAGACGCGACGAATTGTTAGCGTAAGGCAGCGGGGCTGCAGGCACCCGGACACCTTGGGCATACAATGCGGGGTCTTCTTCCGTGCTCGGAATCGAGGTTGACGGCAGGTCGGTATATCCGTAAGAATCGGGGTTACTTCCGATGAAGTGGACGTTATCAGCATCACCGACAGCGGTTTCACGTCGCAAAACCGACATTGATGGTGACGAACTCTCCGCGAGTAGCGCTTTCGAGCGGCGCTGCCCCGGGTTGCGGGCTCGATACGTCTCTCCTTCCGCCTGGGCGTAATAGACCAACTCTAGGTACGTCATTCGGCGTTTTTCCTCGCGTCGGCGAGCGACCAACGACCGAATGGTGGGGTCCAAACCATCAACAAACATGGTACACCGCTCCCGTGCGGAATACACATTACCACATCGGTGAAACGCTTTGTTCAACCGCGTTGAATAAACCGTTTCAGATTCTCCACTCTTCTGTCTAGTGTCGCGAACAGCAAGAGTAGCACTGTAAATCGCGTTGGAAGTCGCGTACGACCTGAGAAGGTAGTTCACGGCTTCCGGCCAACACGTGACTCCTCCTTCCGAGGCTCTCGAGGTTCCTCGAACTGAGTTGTACTGATCTTCCGCAGTCCCTGTTAGGAAGTACGGCAGTGCCACATATGCCTGTGCTTCACTCATACCGAGTATATCGGCCTCCTGGACGAACCTGGCAAGGAAATCCAAGATAAGGATAGGATCTGTCCCCGAGAACGTCCTTGTTTCAAGGGTAACATTCAACCTTCGAATGTAGTCCTTCACCTTACCGGTTCCTCGCGAGGAGCGATTCGAAGTAACATCTTCCAACCGATAATAGCGGTACGACAACAGCTTTGTGTAGAGCGGGTCCGTCGGCTTTAACTCTTTGAGTCCCAAGTGGCGCCGTCCTTTCACGCGTGATCTCATCACTGCCTGAGTAGACTGCGTCGCTTTCGACCGTGTCGAACGTGACCTATGACGGTTGTCATCACTATCAGATGAATCTGACGAACTGTCTTCAGTCATGCCGCTCGAGTCAGAGCGCGATGAATCCGAATCATAGTGAACTCGTTTTGGGTGTCGACGTTTCTGCTTCACCGAACGATGGTCTTCATCCGCAGATGGATTTCCTTGAGGAAACTGTGCGTCCACAGCTTCATCCATACGGATTGTATCCTCCAGCGTTTCCAAGCGCGAACGAATTCGACCGATATCGGTGCGCATTTTCTCGACAAATGCCCGGTACTCCGTGACGAAGACGTCTGGGGTACCCAGATTTTCCATAATGGAATTCACGTCCCTTCTCAGAAGACGTAAGTCTCCTGAGACATCCCTCACCTGGGTATTATCAACCTGCGTCCTCAACGAGGTAACATCCTGTAGGAGTTCCACCTGAGCAGCGTGATTAATATCCAAGCGGGATTCCAACCTAGCCAACTCGGCTACGGTAGCAGCGTTAGGATTAACCATGGATGGTGTCTCAACGACGGGTTGAGCAGAACCCACGTTTTCCTTAGGTGCTTCCGTAGCTGAGCGCGTTCTCCGGGGGCGGGGTACGACCTCAAGAGGTTGCGCCTCATCTGGGATAGACCGGGACGTCGGTGCAACGGGTGGAACCGCAGCTGACGACCGCGCTGAACCAGCTCGAGAACCTCGAGGCGGTTGCGGCACACTGGAAACCAGTAAGCAATCTGATCCAGATGATCCAGTTAAACTGGTACACGAGTCTCCAAAGAACAAGAAAACTCAATAAACCTTCTCGGTAAACCACCACGTCAGCGGTTGACGTTCAAAAATTGTCAACCTCCAAAACTCTAAAGAGTCCTCTGATCGTTTTCAGAAAACGGTGATCCGTCAACAATCAAGTCAATTCCACGACAGTGACCTAAAACGGTTCTAAGTCGGGAGACCACTTTGTGGGGCAAACTCGGAAGAGTGAAACCCACCAGACTGTCCGAAGGTCCGCTCTCGTGAGAGATGGCAGACCAGTGACAGAGCCCTCTGTACCACCGTAACTCGGTTGTAAGGCCGAAGTGGCAACTGGCTATACCTACAGAGGTGCTAGGCCACGTGGTGAGGAAACGATGAGAAACTCCAGAGATGGGGTGGTATCGGCAACGATGAAACACGACCAACGACAGGTGTAGTCCCGAGAGGGAAAGCAACAGAAAACAACAACCAAACAACAGCCACACGCGACGGGTAGGGCCTCCTCGGCACTGTGCCCGGAGCGGGGCGAGATCCTCCAACGGTAATGCACGGGTTTCCGTAAACACGGCAAAACTCTATACAGATTCGGATCACTTCGTAATCTAGTCCTATACCTCCTCGGTACGACCCTCAGGTCCCGACATCAACGACAGATGTTCCTCAAAGGTACCGAGAGGGTAGGACCACCGTAACCAGACGTGGCTATACTCGCGAGAGTGATAACCCACGTAGGCGGTTGGCGCCAGAGCCTCACTCGTGTAGAGTCCACTCAGGAGAGCGCTACTCGACAAAGAGTTCACTTAGAAGTGCTCGGGTTGACTTTACAAAGGTGCTCGCGACGACGAGGTCGAGCTCACCTAAGTAGGTCTAAACTAACTATGTACACGTGGTGCACACCCGCAGGGGTCCGTACACGTGGCTAGCCCAGTGTCAGGCACCTCAGGTGCACCACCTATTGTCCCGTAATATGCACACACACGGTGGTGTAGTACACGCGTCCACCTAGCGGTATTGGCCAGCAATGGCAACCCTGATTACAGGTAACTGTGGGAAAGCCATTCCAAAAGTAACCGCCAAAATTGGGTCCAACTCATAACTCTTCGAGTGCATCCTCGTATCACTCCCCTGAGTATATGAGGCGCATCATCGATAACCACGCAAAATGCGTTGCTCTACATTGGACTCGTCTGATCGAGAGCTTTGCAACTACCTCTCTAGCTCGAGGATAGGACGCGTAGGACACGAGTTACAGTACGGCCGCCACAGCGGAATGAGTGGAAAACCGCGGCAGTAAGCCCGTCTGCAACACTTGGAAAGCTTCACCTGAGTGATCTTAGGCAGCTACAGAATCTCTCCAGGTGAAACTGCGTCAGCAGGAGTGGCCCATACGCCATAGAGGCCCGCGAACGGGAAGTGTTCCCACAAGAATTCGTTATCGAACGCATCGTGAGTCACGTCGTGAACCCCGATGAGGAGACTGAATACCAAGTCCGTTGGTACGGATACCCCCCTGAGGAGGATACTTTCGAGCCGATCGAACATCTGCCTCGATCGAAGGTTCTTGCCTACTACCGGCGCAAGCGCTTACCGCCTCCTCCAAACTTGGACGCAGCCCAGGTAGGGTGACAGTATCACTGTGCCGCGAGGTGAACCGACGGGTCCACTTGTGGGAGAATAATTGATGGTATTACCAAGAAGTTTGGGTTGTTCCTACGGAAGGAAGTATCGAAGGGATGAAAGAAGAAAGATGAGTTCCGTTTAACGGACGCCGATTTATCGGAAAGAAGCGAACTACCGTCTAACGGTCCATGTGAACATGTCGTGAAGCTACACGCGTAATGGAGAATCGTATTGGAACGATGGTGCGCCAAAGGCACTGAACCGTAATCCGTTTATGAAAGAACTGATATCGAAGTCGATTTTATTCTAAGGAGAAGTTGTACCGCTAGCTATTGCGGAGTGCGTTGGTCGCAGAGCCTACCACAGCCCATCATGGAGGGAACCCACCGCTGGGGTCACTGCTATCCTGTCGAAGGACCGGCATCTCCAGGGTTGGACTGCCCTGCTTGGGGAGGCTGACTCGCGAAAGCCTGCGCGCCCAATGCCAACAGCTGGCCGAGGTCGTACATATCCGGTGGAACCGGCACCCGAAGTCCGAGGAGGTTGTTGCGCATCGCTACCACGCGAGGGTCAATATTCCCCTGCGAAGGACCCACGCCCCAACCGATAGGAGCAACTGGCGCAGCCGCCCATCCGACAACCGGAATTCCTGCGGAAGCCGCCGACGGGCCTCCCGTTGCCGGGTCTTCCACAGTATCATCCACCATTGTATCGTTCTCCTCTGCTACGGAGTAATAGTTGTCGGAAAACATGAACCCAATAGGGTGATCGCTCGGAACCACTCGAGGAAGTCCGCGTAGGACGAGAGCCCGCTCCTTCGGGACGGTCACGGACTCCCAGGGATCGTAATACACGAAGTCACTGACACCCGGATGTCTTCGCCCTGGAGAACGGTCGTAGTGCGAACGAGTGCCCCTGGGGTTGTTTTCCGCCCGAACGGTACTCTAATCAATGGAATCGATGAGATCGATAAGGCTGATAACCTCGCTGACGTTTTCGTCCGAACCGAGCGCGGTGTATAAGTCCAGTGATCTAATCACATTCCGTAACCTCGGAGGCAAATACCAAACACGGTTCCGGTCGTATGCTTCCCATAGCATAAACGCGGCAACGCGAGCGGCCTATTCGGCGATGAAGAGCATCCAATACTCCTAGTACGTATTCAAAATCATGCGTGCACCCACATAGGAGATGCACGGAGAGAATTCCGGGAAACACCCGCGTGGTACCTCATAGTGAGCCTACCACGATGGGAGTGGAGCGAATCGACCGGCTAGTGCGTCCGGTCGCAAACGTTCAACCTCCATATTCTCGTGCGGGATCTGATACCCGAACCGGGATCGCCATTTGCGTTCGTTTCGCAGTCGGTCGAAGAAGCTTCCCTCTCCCGAAGGGCGATGCAGATACTGAAACTCCGCTCGCAGGATAGGCCTGTTGAACAGGAGAATGTCCGCCGGCATCGACTCCGGGAAGTGTTCCGCCGCCTGGAATTCCGCGAGGTTCGCTCCATACTTGACCTCTCCGTAAGTTCGGAACCGGGAAAGGTCGAACCCGTAGGACTCCGGAATCCTCTCGGGGAACGAGGCTCGGTCCTTCCGAAAGTATGCCAATCGCGCCATAGCCGCGCGCGCTTCATCCAGCGTTTCGTATCCACGGCCGCGCCGTTTTCGTGACAACACGTGAGGTGCGACCGCCACGCGGAGTCTCCAATCCCAGGAATCCACCATATCTCGGTGCAGGCTGCCAGGCACCATACCGTTCTCGGTGTATGAATCCATCAACGCACTGTTGCGAACCGCTGTCGGGTGAAACCAGGGCGCTCTGGAATAGGCCCAGCTTCCTCCGGTAGTCGGGTCTTGAACAAGGAGCGATTCACGCGCTATCCAGCCAGCTGGAGTCGCCAGCAAGGGCACCACCTGAGCGGAATTCCACGCCGCGACGTCGACCGGGTTCGGTATAGCTGTGTGATGTTGACTCTGAGGCAGAGGAGCTGAAGCAAAAACGCCGAGATACCCTGTCGCAGGAGTTGCGGGACCGGAAACGTTCGGAGCCCCGGCTTGAGAATGCTGCTCGTTGCCCTGGTGAGGGTTCATCGAATCGTCGATCGCAGAAGAAACTTCAAGTACTGAATCGTCTGAGTGCAGAGAAGTTGAGTGCGCTTGCGCGTGTGTCTCGTTGTGAAGAGGAACCGGAATCTCGGATATTTCCATGGTGGACCACGCTTATATGCGAGCTCGCTGAAGAGTCTCAGCTTGTAAACCTGATGTTTCCTCCGCTAAGGAGGGGAATATGTAGAGCAAAACGGGCTCGCCCGATACACGGGGATGGTTCTCATAAATCCCTGATAGGAATGATTCCGGGTACTCGGAATGTATGAGTAATGGCCCACGGATGGGATGCTTTCGCCAGTATTGAGGTACGGTACCCTGAGGGGTCGGCCATGACGTGACGCAGATGACTATTGGTCGCCTGTACGGGTGTGTAGGAATGGGTGTGTTCACACATGTTTGGTTATGATTGTCGGATATTTTGCTGGCCGCTGCCGCCGGTTGTCACGTGCATCACGTGTATCGACCTGCTTAGGTGTGCAATAGATTATTTAATTTAGTTTAACTAATTTATCGGTTACGATATAAGAGGTGACCTCCCGGTGACCGAGTTCGGCTCTGAACCAAGTTCGCCTGCGCGAAGTGCACAACTCCCTCAGGAGGGTCACCGCGTACGGTACGGATTGGATTCATCCCTCGGGATCATTCAGGCACTACTGACCTTCTACACAGCTGTTGCCTTTGGGCTTATTTCCGTTTTCAGACCATTGGTTTACTTGTCTTTTTTTCAGATTACTGCTTATTTGTGTCAGGTGGGTTTTCCGTCTCTGTACAGAGTTACTGCAGCGTGGGCTTAATACATAACCCCCGTCTCTCGTCGTCGGGTCTGTTGCCGCTTTTCGCACGCCCCGCCGAGGGTTCCTCTTTTGTTTTTCCCTTCTTTTTCTCCCGTCTACCTAGGGTTTACCCCGCTCTACGGTATCTTTCTTTCCGACTATTCCGTCACTTTTCGCCGGACTCCTGGATCAGGCCCGTTCACCCTCAACCTCCGTAGGTATATCACGTACCACGCGCGGTCTTACACCCGCACTATCCGTGTTCGGAGGGCTCACCACTGAGTTCACCTCGTCTAGAGGGCAAAGACTCGAACGCTATGAGAGACGATCTAATCGCTGGGGTTCTGCTCTACATTAATGTGGGCCACACTATTTGATGAAGGCCTTTTTGGGCAAAGGAAACAAATATTAATGTGGCCGACAGTAATTACGGTATCACACCAAATATGATATAAACCAAAATAGTGTGGCCCAAGTTATTTACGTTTGACTCAAATAATGTGGGCTCAGCATACGCGCGATCTCCCATCTATTGCAAAATAACTTTACCCGCAAATTGATTTCAATGCTTTGCTACAATCTCTTGAAGTTCAGGAAACAAATGGCGCTCCTCTCAAACACCATTCAAATGTAACGCGAATCCTGTGCGACTCATCGCTAGTTTTTGCCTTTACACGCTGAAATCACTACCGTAACCCACAATAAAGTAATAGGTGCATAGACCTGTTTGTACCGTAAACAGCTCTTTTTAAATAAGAAGTTTTCACTTGAAAGCTAAACCTTTCTTTTCAGCACGTTCATACATTTTGAAATAAGGTGCAGTCTTACGACATGTACTCGTGCGGCCAAGATAGGAAGACAATAAATGGTTTTAGTGTGTTAATTTCGTATGAAAACGCATCGTTCATACACAATCGTGCTAGAAAGGACAGACTGTGCGTAGTATGCACTGCGTGCAGTACAAACAAATTGGTTTTGTTTCTGCATTTAAATAGCCTGAAGTATCTGTTCTGTCTGCTTCAAGCTCACCCACGACGGCGATGCACTCGTAAAGTGCAAGAAAAGTGCCACTGTTAAAGGACTAAGCATGCTTGCAAAAATTATGGCGTTAACTGCCGTGCAGATACTTTTAATTGCGATACACAAATAATAAACATTTTTACGAAATGTAATCGTGAGCAGCATATTAGCAGCCAAAAACAGAAAAAACGGTTGTGAGCAGTGGCGATTTTGCTGCTTTTGGTTGCTGACATGCTGCTATAGTGGCTATGCAGAAGTTAGTTTGTAATTAAAACGTTGTAGAGACGAAAGCTAGACGCTTTTAATTAACCACTAATGGCATGCCAAATGTAGTGGTAATAAGCTAAACCTTCAGTACGTCAGATGTGAAGCGTACTGTTTTTTCCTTCCTTGGTTCGAAATTAGCCCACATTCTAACGTTTTTGTCGAATCTTAATTAAACAGCGCGTTCCCGCAAACCGTCTTTTATTTCAAAACTAGGCTCAGTTTTCCTTATTTAAAAAGGGCTAGTAGTGTAGGTTATTACCGTTTACACTATTTGCGGTACCACAGTAAATATGCACCCACACTAATTGCGGTCACTGGGTGTAGATTACTTCGTTCTGTCAGCTGACTGGTTAAAATGGAATTGAACTAACTACCAGTCTTCTCTTGTGTGAGGCAGGGTCTAAACAAGCGTGAGCGTGAGCGTGAACGGCGTTTTATTGGCAGAAAAAGGGTGGGGCATATACGCCCGTGAATGCCCGGGAGCAATTCTTTGAATGCCCCTGATCTGTAAGTAAAACGATTTGGCAAGTAATACTGCTACACTTGGAAGCCTCTTTGCTAATTATTTGAACTCAAAACAAGGCGCCGGCAACGTCGATTTGGGGCAGGTTATGATGCCTCCGGTGCATTTTACGGGGTGCCCAACAACCCACTGCAGTCGACACAAATCGATAAGGTTTTAACTCTCCCCCTTGAGCACCTGCGTTCTCTCCAGGATAAAGGACAATGATTGCCTGTCCGCCTCCTTTTTTCCTCTCCGATTTGTAATGTCAAGCCATACTTCCTCTCAGCCCAATATGGCGGCTCCCGTGCGTAGAAGCCATCGTAAACATCCCGGATCCATACTACCGGTAGTACTGCCGTCCGTCGCCCAGCCTGATGCATCAAACTCCTCCTCTCTACTTCGAACTGTTGCTAATGTTGCGCTCCCCTCTTCATCGGACATCAACGTTTCTCCTTACAACACTCCGGGATTTAGGGAAGAGCGCATGCAATACGTCTACTCCTTCCTACTGCGGAAAAGCGTCCCTGACCTGCGAAAGATTTGCAAATCGTTCCGCCTTACAGTTCGTAATCGCAAGCAGAATCAACTGGTGGCGCAAATTACTCTGTTTCTACACGTCAAGAGCTTAGAAGACATCAGCATAAGAGATTGTTTATCTCTTAATGACGAGTTGAAATCTTTCTTTGCTTGGGAGAAGAGGTGCATCGAAAGTCGCGGAAGTGTTACTCCACTGCTCAAAGTCGGAGAGTTTCTCAACATCGTTACTGAAAAAGACAGAGCCGTGTACGAGAAGCAAATTGCATCGTTTCAACAAGAGGATGAACCGTCGGAGCAGTTTCCGTTGACATTGGAGGAACCGTCTGGTCACAAACAGCCGACCTTCAGCATAAATGAATTTGCACCGCTAATAGTACTACTGCGCGATGATGAGCAAGCTCGAATTGCATTGGATAAGGCCGTGATAGAGACTTTGAGTAAGGAAGTGCTGGACCGCAAAGTAACACGCGAATCTTACTGCTTGACTATTGCGAGTCGTTTCAATAACAATGACCTGGATTCAAAGAATTGCTTCGCTGGGAGGAAGAACGAAGTGGATTCGAACAAAAGACCACTTTGTTATAAGAGTGCTGCTGTGTTGAGAAAACAATTTGAAAGCGTTCGGTATATCGTCACGACGGCAAGATCTAGGTTGGCAGTGTCTGGTCAAAATGATCCGAGCAACATATCCAACTTTCTTCGAAGGGTCCCCGGTGGGTCTGCGCTGACTGCTGATTCTAAGCGAGCTTACATTTTTTTCATCGTTGCAAAAACCGGTACAGCAAATGAAGCGCATCATTTGCTTACCACTTTTTCGAAGCTCATTGAAGAAGACGAAGGGGGTGTAGAGGAGGGTGGTCTGGGTGGCAAAGAACATAGCGAGGCCTTTAGCAGTCGACAGAGAAGTGGATCCGGTGCTCGGAACAGTGGCAGTCACAAGCACAATTATGAGATTTCGAAGGGTGTCAGTGAATCTAATCAAATTGGTCGTGAATAGACAGCTATCATGAGAGAGCATCTGGCGCTTGAACGCCAGAAGGCAGAGGGGCCAGTTAAGTCATATGAAGAGGTCGAACTGGATGCGTATGCAAATCGTATGAAGTTTGCTACATATCTTGCAGAAAGCTCAGCCCACCTCAAGAGAGTTCGTGATCTGCATGACAGGGAGGTGGTAGACGTATTACAGGACAACCACACCGTGTTGTTGAAAAAGTTCAAGGGCATGGTCGAAAAGGGAAGGAGTGAAGACCTTTATGACGAACCGTAACCTTTGTTTTTTTCTAAGCCAGAATCTCTGGCATCTCTGATTGTGGGACATGTCGTGGATGGGTATCCGGAATTCTTCCGTTATTTCTAGTAGAGCCTTTACTTTTGTCGCCACCATACTCAGTTTGTTTCCTTGCATTTTCTCTTGCATTCATAAAGATTGTCTTGACCTACACTCCATGGTAATCTTCCACAGCCATCGCGCCAAAGTTTGCCAATATGTGTTTCAAATCAATTCACTGTCCCACGCTCTCTCGGACCAAAGTTTCTGCGACAGGAAGCCAAGCTTTCATCGGCCATCGTTGCCTACACCCATGTTCTGCGACAAACCTCCCTCTCTGAGAAGTCTGCAGACATTTGAGCACATCGTCTCAGAATGTAGTTAGATGACAGTTGCATTCTTGAGGCTACCTGTACCGTATTCGACCTCCGTCATTTCAGCGCCTCCGCAAAAAACAACTTCATTCCAACTTCTACGAAGCCGTATTCTCCAATCACATCTCCATCACATCCGTTTTGTATCAGCAGTTCGTCCACTTCCTTTTCACTCCATTCTTCTCTTGTCCGTCAAAACGAAAACGTACGGACTGCATTCAGAGCCCGATTTTCGGAACAGTTGCAGCAGCAGCTCCTTGGCGACAAAGAATTGCAGCTTCTAGTCCGGCATAGTGGCGGTCGGGAACCTCACAAAGTTCCACACAGGGAAGTCTCTGGGAGAGAAGAAGGTTCCCAATATGGCCTCAGTCTGATGCCGGGAGGTCCGAAGAGTGCTTGGGAACTCGTCAAGCAAATGATGGAGAAGATCAGTACCCAGGTTAATGACTGGCCATGCGTCACTTACATCGGCCCGGAAGGGTCTGGCAACTATGTCAAGATGGTTCACAACGGGATAGACATGCAGCTTGTCAGTGAGGCCTATGACCTGCTGCGCAACGTTGCTGGTCTGTCAATCGAGGAGATCTCTGACGTGTCTGAACAGTGGAACGCCGCCGAATTGCAGAGTTTCCTCATTGAGATCACAGCTAAGATTCTTCGCTAGAAGGATGATGTCGTCAACGACAGATCCTATCTCGTCAACAAAGTTTTGAATCAGACTGGATCGAAGGGTACCGGCATGTGGACCATACAGGAAGCCTCTGCGAGAGGAGTCCCATCCCCCTATTGGAGCAACCTTAGAAGCCCGATTCATTTTCGATCTAAAGAAGCACCGTGAGCTCGCTTTCGATGTATTGGAGGGGCTAACCTTCTCCGCGGAAACAAACCCCACCGTGAAGAAGCAGATTGTTGCTGATGTGCGAAAGGCACTTTATGACTCCAAGATGTGCTCCTATGCTAAGGGCATGAATATCATTAGAAGTGCTGGTGTTGATGGTGACTGCGGCCTGAATCTTGGCGCCATTTTTCGTATCTGGAAGGGTAGTTGCATCATTCGCGCCAAGATCTCGGATCGTATCAAGTCTGTGTACGACCGTGATGCCACGTTGTTCTGTTCTTCTCAGGAAGCTCAAGATTACTGCGCAATACGCAGCGCCTCTTTGCCACCATGTACCCTGCGCGTTCACAAGTCATGTTACTTCGTCGTCATCGTTAGTCAGCTCTTTTGTTCAACGCAGTTTCTATTTCTGAGATAAAGAGAAGTACGTTGTGATCACTGTCTTCGACAGTATGCATAACGGAAAACGGTGCCTTGAGCGCCACTTCGCGAAGTTTTTGTATGTGTGCTGGAGGTACAAGCCCATCTTGCATACCACGACATTAGCAGGCATTAGCGGAATGCAGAGTACCAGTGAGTCACGGTTAGAACATCGAAATAGAACACGGAAGAAGGCCAAAGTAGAAAAGGTCTTGCCTTAGAAATAGAATCTGTACCTTAATTTCTTAGATGACACTTAACGAATCTCACTTGTTTCTGTTACAGGCCTTGAATGGTTCAGAATTGATAGGACATAGTCAACCAGGTCATTTGTTGAGGTAGAGGTGTTTTCGACCATGAGACCGCGAATGGAGCCCTTAGCGATCGCGTTCGCCCCAAGAGCAATAGCACACGCACCTCCAAATGACCTCCCAAACACATACATGCGATTCGTGTCCACTCATCTCGCAATTCACGCGGTAAACTGTGGCTTCATGGGGTCCAATCGAGATACCTGTTCTGACAGGAACTTGTAGCCACTACTATCGATGCGCATGTGGACGTTTACTGATCCGTATCGGCGCAACAATGCATACAACTTATTCGGTACGCTCTCGCTGTAAAATGCGTGAGCGGTGAGGCTCTTGACTATGTCGAACACATCGTCTCGAGTGCCGGGAGTGCCGGTGAACTGAATAGCTAACCACTTTTCGACGACCAAAACATCTCACTTCCACTTTTCATAGAACTCTTCCAGAGCAATTTCGAGTCCTAGGCTGGTGCTCGAAGACAAATTACGCAAAGTAGCCAACAAATCTGTCATGTTTGTACCGCTGCGCACAATCTTAAGGCACAGCTCAAACACCTCTTTGCTTCCGAGCGTTGCCAAGTATGTCAACGCAACGTTCTTCAATACACGCTTACCCTGCGAGTCCGGATCCAGTTTGTACTCCGTAAAGTTCGCCACGCCTTCGTCGAACATCTTCTGCAAGTCTGCTCGAAGACTTTCAGCCAACTGCTTCACGAAATGCTTTCGAGCAGCTCGGATGCGGACTGGGTCAGCTCCCTCCACTTGCTCAGTTATGTACGACTCTGGCGGCAACACACACACTTCCGAACGCAATGCGGCATCAATCTCCCTATTCGTCAAAGTCTGCTTGAAGGAATTGATGATCGCTTCAGGCGCCGAGGGGACCTCTTCGTCACTACTAATACACTTCACAATGAAGTTCAACGCAAGCTTCTGTCCAGACTCCCAACGGCAAAACTCATCGGCATCATTTGCCATGAGGAATGCCAGCTCGTCGTCTGAAGCACCACACACCCTTTCAAGTTTCACTGGTGCACTGAATCCGCGGAGCAGTGAAGGCACCGATCCCTTCGGAACATTATAGAGAACGAACGTCTCATTTCGGGATGAAAAGTTCAAAACATTGGTCAGAGTTGGCTCAGAGCCATCCCTCAGATCAACAGGCACAGAGTACCCATCCAGACCAATAATACCCATGCGGATAGGAATTAGCATTGCCTCCGTGGTCGTTTGTTTCGAGATTGCCGGAATCATCTGGTTGAATTCCAGAGAAAGTGTAGAATCCCCGTCATTGTACGAAACGACAACCGTCACAACCGGTGTGCCGGACTGGTTATACCACGTTCGGAATACAGTTAGGTCCACATTTGGATTAGCTTCCTGAATCGCTTGTACCCAATCCTCGCAGGTAACTGCCTTGCCCTCGTTACGGCTAAAGTAGATATCAGTGCCTTTGCCGAAACCCTCCAGGCCTACAAGGGTCTTGAGCATTCTGATGACTTCAGCGCCCTTTTTGTAGACAGTGGCGGTGTAAAACGAATTGCAGCGTGATATAGGAAGCAGGACGAATCGGGTGCGACATTGGTCCAGCATCCTCAGGAAACTGCGCAGTTCGCAAATGGCCACGTCATGAATTCGTTTCACCGTCTCTGAGTTCATGTCGGTAGAGAAGCTCCGATCGCGGAACAAAGTCAATCTCTCCTTAAGAGAAAGTTGGAACCAAGATCTCACAGTAACGCGATAACAGCTGTAGTTACGGAAGTACTCATAGACTACAACACCCTCGACGTTGTTGAAACCGGTATCTGTCGCTGTCTCGGACTTACAAGTACATATTTTGCTGTTGCAGACGTTGAGGGAAGTGTACCAAATGGCACCAAAGACAACAGTGGCCACCGCCACAGTGTTGAAGATATCGTAGATATACCCCAAACCATACACATCTTCATCCCATTTCATTGCTTTCTTGAGACTTCTCATGGCGTGATGGCACTTGCGCACCTCCGACTCTCCCTTCACATAAACCTTGAGATTGACTTCTCTTCCGTTCATTGCGACAAACCTATCGGTCGAATGAGACAAATCTCCAGCAACCAAGGCAAGCAGGTAGCAAGGCTTGGGGAAGAGGTCCTCAAACTGAGCCCAATGACGATTGTCAGAAGACTCTCCAGGTGATACAGAGTTTCCATTGCTGAGAAGCACAGGACACTTTTTGAGATCCGCTACTAAACGAACGGAGAAGGTGGCCATGACACCCGGACGATCTACGTAAAAGGTAGTTCTGCGGAAGCCCTTAGCGTCGCACTGAGTGCAATAGTCACCCCGAGACATGTAGAGGCCTTCCAGAACCGTATTCCTCGCTGGGCGAATCTTCACAACGCTCTCAAAAGTAAAGGCACTGGTAGGCAGTACTGCAGGAGAAATGGTGGGCGTATTTGCTGCCTGATCATACACATAATTGGAATCCTGGATCACGGTTGGATCAATCTTGAGCGTCGCCGGCTGCAAGGCAAGCGCTCGCCGTCGAGAACAAGCGGCATGCCAGCGTCACAAACTGGATGGATCTGCAGCTTGCTGCGAACCAGCGTGTCCAGTCCGTCATCATCCAGCTCGAAGCGCAAGTCTGCGTGCGAAACAAAATATGGCGGAGGAGCTTATTCCGCCAAATGCTTAATCTTCGGCTCGGTGGAAATCGGCGCCATGACAGGTTCTGTGGAAACGTCCGTGGCAGCGCGAGCCGACGCAACCGTGGTGGCGGCGGGGTCGCCCACTGCGCGACGACGCAGAGCGGCGATGAAGAGCGGCTTGAAGGCGGAGCGAGGGCGAGCGAACGACGGGCTGGCGGCGCGCAGCAGGGAGAAACAGGCGAACGGCACGATGCATCGTTTTGGTGGCGGCAAAGACTGGAGGGTGCGCCGCCCGTGAGCTGTGTGGATTGCATCGCGTTCGGCGTGGCCCAGCGGTGCATGCCTTGTCGATGACGCTGCGCTTGCTGACGGCTTGATCTGACCTGTACAGTCAGAAGATCAGAACGAGGCAGAACCGATCCCTTTGCCTGCATCCATAGCGTTTCTAAACGTGAGAAAAGATGTGGGAGATTGAAAGAACAGAGCTTTCTGGAGAGCTCGCTATTCTTCGGAAGCATTGAGAGAGCACTTGCGCCTTTGTTGATCTCATTAGTTGGATCCGCTCTAGCTGCGAAAAGCCGAAAGGCAGCATCTTCATGCTTCTGACGAACTGCATATATGAGAGGCTTATCTCCTTCATTGTTCCACCAATCGACATCAAAACAATATTCCAGAAGCTGATCGACTATTGCAGCATGTCTGTCGTACGCTGCAAACATAAAGGCGGTGTTGCCATAATTGTTGGCGTGGCTAGCGTCCGCTCTAGCTTGCGGCAGTTGGTATACCACTGTAGAGTGACCGTATTTGACGGCGATCAGCAATGCTGTGGTGGCATCTTCCCTAGTGTGATCCACTTTGGTATGCGCTCGCAACCGTTGGTCCACTACGACAGAGTGCCCATTCTTCGCTGCCTGCATCAACGCGGTGAATCCCGTTCTTTGTGCAAGATTAACGTCTTCATTCGCTGCCAACAAATGCTGAATGACTGAAAAGTGCCCGTTTTGATCGGCATGAATCAACGCGGTGACACCGTCCTCCTTAGACTGATCCACTATATCTTGTGCTTGCAACAATAACTCCGCTACATCGCGACCTTTCCTAGCTGCCAAAAGTATCGCGTTACATCCCCTCTTTTTAACGTTCTACTCGGCGTTTGCTTGCGACAGTTCGCCCACAACTGCAGCGTATTCGTGATGAGCCGCCTGAACCAGCGGGTTGGAACCTGTTTCCCATGCATGATTGACATCTGCCTTAGCTTGCAGGAGCTATTCTACGATCTGAAATTGCCCATTCTGAGCCGTCGTAATCAAAGCGGTGCAATTTTCATACCCCACATGGTTCACTTTCGCTTTTGTCTGTAGCAGCTTCTGCACAGTTGCGGAATAGCCGCTTTGAGGTGCAACAATCAGTGCATTCGATCGGCGTTCGTTTTCGCCATTGCGCCGCGCTCCTTTTTGTCACAAACGACTGACGGCGATGAAGTCTCAATTAATAGTGGCAGTGAACAAAAGCACGCGAGCTTCCATCTTTGGCATGAGAGCCGGAAAGAAATGCACGATGCAGAACTGTCTCGTATGACTTGGTTCTATTGTCTTGAAGGTATGGCGCTGTTTCGTTGCTCCACCGTATGATATCGTCACGACTCAGTGCCTTCGCAAAAGCTTTTTTGTGCCCAAGTCGGCTTTACTGATTAACAAAGCGGCTGGCCCACTCCCATCAAATCCGGGCGATGTAGGTTGCGTACACGTATAATCTCGACCATTTGACTCCGCTTTTCTGTCGACTTCGGTACAGACACGCATAGTTCACGGCTTTCTTCTGGAGCGGCCATCATTTGTAGACCTTCCTCCGAAGCGCGATACCAATCGCGAATATCTTTCTCCAGATCCTCTCTTTCTTGTGGAGAAAAAGCACACACTTTTTTGTCATCCTCATCGATGCAAAACTTTTGTAACTTCATGCATAAAACAATTATACTAGCGTTGATGCTGACAGAATAGTTGAGGCGGCTTTGCAAGATCCTTCATCTGGCGACTAGACGCCCAAAAGCCTGCTCTACATGAACCCTCATAGAACTGAGAAAATAGTTGAATGACTTCTCATATCAATACTGAATTTTAGATGACGGAATAGGAGTTCTCAAGTTTCTTGTAAAAATATATGCTTCGTCAGCCACCAGCTAAAACTCGATTGGAAGATTTTGGCCACCCAAAAACTCGGAAAGCTTTGATGCCGCATACGCCAATGAATCTTTGGTAGATCCCACACATTTTGGGGACACAAACAAAAAACGACCTGCGTAATCGACGACAGCTTGAACAGGAATACCGTAGTTATCTTTTCTACACCAATATTTAGCAGCGTTTCGTCTTGGTGGCTTAATCTTGATAGTTATACCATCGATAGCTCCAATACAGCCGGTCAGTGGACTTATCTTTGCACGGGATGTCTTAAAACCCCGTGATAGTTTGCATAGATCATCGAACTTGTCAGGTATACCAGAAAGCCTCAATACTCTTGATAGTGCCATACATGTCTCTAGAAATACAAAATAAACCGTAAATCGCTGCGTTCTGAAAAGTTGGTGTATGGCATCCATAGTGCCTCCTGCCAATCGACTCAAAGTAATTCTTAATGGCATCGTTACTGAAAGTATTGGTCGTCCTGCTCGCCTTCCCATTTCATCACATTTTGACAAGTATGGACGTACAAGATCAGCAAGTTTGTAAAACGACTTACGAGACAAACGATAGTCTCTCTTGAATGTCTTGTCAATTGAAAATTCCGTGATTGACTCAAAAGTAACATTTTTACGTGTTTCAACAGGCGGTTTGTACGATTTCGTAGACGCATATCTCTTACTGTTCATTTTGATATGCAGGACAGTTAGATGGCGAACAATTGCTCGAGATCGTTCGGTTTGATGAGCTAAGAAAAGAATCGGATGCATGGTGTTGGATGTTCTCCAAGTAGAAAAAAGAAGGATGTGGCGGCAAGATAATGGGAAAGAACATCTTGTAGACGACGACGGCGGACGTTGAGTAGTAATCTTAGACATGACGATACGCAGGTATTAGTTTTGATTGAAACGCAGGGATTTGCAGGGATTTGCATGTTTTGCTAGAGACTGAAGCGCACAGACGTCGGGGACGTCGGGAATTGAGGCAGAGCGCAATGAGAGTTGAAGATGTGCGTAAGAACCATAGAATCTGGTTATCGATGGGAATACAGCGTTGATAAGGGCGCAATGTGGGGGCCATGAGCTAAACTGCTCAACATGTTGGTGCACAATATTGCACACACAGAGGAAGTTCTGATGTGAACCTTGTTGGTGATAAAAATAAGTGTCTTGCTTAATTTACAGCTCTTTTTTGAGAAATGTAAAGATTCACGCGTTCACGCGTTAGGGCCTTTCCACATAAAGACAGACACGGTGCATTTTGTCCGAAATCGCTTCCATTTTGAACAAAATATTTCCGAAAACGACACGTTGCACTTGTCCAGTTTCAATCAAAACGTATTAAATTTTGTCGGCGCTTTTTGAGCGATGACAAGCTCTGGACAAGGCAAAGCTCCACACGATCGAAATCAGTCCGAAGGTGGATGAGGCGGCGGCAATTGAAAAGAAAAGCGCGTGTGGCCCCGACGCCGCCGTACTCTCCACCGCCGCCACCGCCGCGACCGCACCTATCGCGCACTTCCTACCCCCGCCACCCGCCTCCAATCTTTGACGTCGCACTCTTCGCCGTCAGCACTAAAGCAGACATCGCTAACCCCGCCGCACTCACCGCCATTTCTCAGTCTCGCACTCGTCGCCCCCTCCGCCACCATTACCGCCGTCGGACTTCGCCACCGCCATAGTCACCGTCGCCGCGGCCGCGGACGTGACCATTGAACCCGCCGCCGCAAGCAGCCGCCGCAAGCACCACCAATCTACGGCGCTGCAATCGTCTCCTTGCCACCGACGCCACCACCGCCTCAAACGCCAACCCGCCGCCGACCCAAGTCGTTGAAATTGCTGAAACCGCCATCGACGGCACCGCGGCACTCGTGGCCATTCTACGGCGCTAAATTCATTGACGTCGCCACTTTTGACGCCGTCGACTCCTGTTTTCATCCTCGCACCAGTCGACGTCGCCACCGCCGCAGACCACGCTGTCGCCGTCGACTTCGCGGCCTGCGCAGATAATCTACGTGGCAGTGGCCGCCTCACCGGGGTGCTTATTTGTCGCCTCTTCTGAACACCGCACATTTCGGCGTTACGTGTTCCGGCATCCGTTGCCGCGCATACTTCAGTTTCTTGCCGCCACACTCCCTACCCCTCATTGTACTTGGCTCCGATCCTGGCAAACGCTCTCCCCGGCCCCTGTGTCCGCCAAGGCACGTGCCTCAGCCGCAATCGCCAGCGCTTTTTCTCCCCCATGGGCCTCTTCTGCCACAAATTTTCGCCGACAATCTAACCTGCGACACTCGCCTGCTGTCCTACCTCCACACATTCCGCCGCTTTTTGCCGCAGCAACCGCCGCCGTAAGTGCCGGCGCTTTTGGCGCTCCACTCGCCGCCGCTCTTGCTGTCACCTTCGCAGTTGCTTTTGACGGCGCTTTTGGCAGTAATCTTCCAGTGCCCTTACTCGCCGCAAATCCTGCCATCGCTCTCGCCCCCGACCTAGCCATGAGAGATCGTGATGCTGATGAGGATAGTACGCACCCCACAGGCCTGGAAGGTACACGAATGTCCTTGGCGCAGAGGAACGTATTCGGAATAATAACAGGATGCATTCTGTGTCTTGAAGATGAGACCGATCAGTTTGTTGCCTCTCTCATCGCCGAAGGTGTCCAAATGGCTTTACTCGTGAACTATTCGGATATGCGTGGAGGTTGTCATAGAAGGGTCTGGTGCAGAATGAGAAACTCACCAACATGGCTATACGACTATGCCTTTCATCCTGATGTGAGGCTAACCCCTACGTGGTCTTCACTTTTCAGGGTCGCACAAAGCGTTTTTTGTCAGCTGGTCGCGGCAGTTTAAGGCAGCAGTCAGGCATCAGAAATAACTAGGGGCCGAAAACCGTTGGCTTTTGAACTGAAAGTGGCTGCATTTCTCATGTACGTAGGAGAAGACTCGTGCAAGCGCGTTGCTACGACGTTAGGTATAGGGCGCAGCACAGTCAATGACTGTATTCGGAGTGTATCCACTACGATATGCAGGACATTCAACGAAAAAGTGAAGTTTCCCACAAACGAGCAAGAACTTTCCGAAGCAATGGCTGGATTTCAATGGTTGGCGTGCTTACCTTATTGCGTCGGTGCGATTGACGCTACACATATTTGATGGCCCGCATGCCCGGAAGACCAGTACTATGAGTACCGTTGTTACAAAGGATTTACAAGTATCATAATATTTGCGGTTTGCGATGCCGCGAGAAGAATAATATATGCCGACGTGGGGCTCCAGGGCGTGTTGGGAGACAGTACAATATATGGACGGTCAGTGCTGAAGCGCAACATTGAGAGTGGAAAATGGTTGGGAGATTCGGTTGGGAGCATACATGTGAGGCCTTACCTAATGGGAGACTGCGCCTTTACGCTACAAGTAAACATGATGAAATCAAGCTCTGAAGCGGAAATGAAAGCGAATCCGGTACTGCGTGTGTGGGATTAACTTGCATCGACAACTCGAAAGCCAATTGAGTGTGCATTCGGGATCTCAAAAATCGCTTCCGCATTCTCCGCACAGGTATCCATTTGCACCACGAAGGCAAAATTGCTATTATGCTTATGGCTTGCATAATCTTGCATAATATGTCACTATCTGACAGTGAACAGTACGATACAGAACTGCCAGACGATATTGAGGGCAACAGAGATGAAGTAACAGGAGAAACGGCACAAGGCCGTAAAAAACGTGATGAACTTCTTTAATATATTCTCAATAAAGAGTGAAGATGTCCAAATTCCTAAATCTTGTGAAGAAAGTTCTCTAGCAGCATACACATCTTTAAGCGTTCCTCATTTCCGCGCTTCATTTCCATGCTGATTTGACTATGCCGCTCTGATTGCTTAATACAATACTTTTCAAGGAACCCTTTCCCAGACGTCCTAGCTCGCTTATGGCTACTGTTCAACGACGCATCTTCAATTCCTTCGTCTGTCTTACACGTCCCTGGCGGCTCATGGCGTGTCTTTCCTGATTCGAGTACATACAGTTCCTCAAAGAAAGACGATTTGCTGTAAAGAGTTTCATCGTCTCCAACACGTCCAGATTGTGACAGCTTTTGTATGTAGGCTGTATAGCCATTGCAAAGGGGCACAAACGTTTTCCGCTACGCTTGGGTATAACGTACAATGCCGTTTTCTTCTTTTGCTACTTTGATTGCTGTAGAGAAACCGTCCTTAAGCGTCTTTCGTTGATGTTGATGAGAGCCGTATCTAGCAGTTTTGATTTTCTTAAGCAAGATTAGAACAGTATCATGGTCATAACCTTGTTTTGGACAGATTGCATTCGCATTGTTGACTTTTGCAGTAGTTGCTGCACTTGCAACATTTTGAGAATACATAATAGTATTTGGTGGGTTTGGTGGGGCAGTAGGGAGCTGTGGAGAAGCCGAGACCCCTTCATGTACATAGTTGGGTAGGTGAGTTTCATTAAAAGGCTGTAGAGAAACCAAAACATTTTGATGCACATTTTGACGGTAACAAGCTGCACTGTTTTGTATCAATTCCGTGGATAATATCGTTTTGGGATAGTTAATAATTATTTTCTTTTTACGTTCCTGTTGTGAGATACAGAGTTTATGGCGGCTAACGGTATCAGCACGTGGAGTGCTGAGGTGCTACTTAAAGGTCGCAGACCGTAGTACAGTGTCTGTTCAATTCTAATGCCATCAAAGGGCGTGTAGTGTCGACAGGAGATAAGACGTCTGTCGGGTAAAGGCAAGGCCGGTTCATCGGAGGAACCAGAGCCGGAGTGCCCATTCTGTGTTTTGCCTGGCGTGAGAGCGTTCGTTGCTGCGTGAGTTGCAACAGTTTAAACTGTTTCTAGAAACCGACCTCGCGCATCGTTGTATCATCATGAGCAGTAACCAGAGCGAGTCGGAGAAGGACGCAACAGTCCGCCAGACGATCTTGGCTAACCTTGAAGCACCACGACTACAGGGAGTAGCGACAAAACACTTCACAGCGTTCCAAAAGCGGCGCGATCTGTATGAAAAACAGTTGGCGGAAAAGAACCGTGAACCAGGTGTAAATGTCACTCCAACGTCGTTCAAGGCTTCAATCGATGATACCTTGCTTGATATATTTATCACTGCAGGGTGGATCGATGCTGCCTCTGTTGAGGAAATCACAGAGGAGCAGTTGCAGAACTGCGTACGCGAGAGGGCTAATTTTGAGCCAGAAGGTGATGACCTCTCGCGTATCCGCTATTTCATCCGTAAGGTCAAGATGGATGATTCCATAAAGGACCCGGAGCAGCGTGTGTGGACATTACACTACAAGTATGTCACCACTCTGCACTCCCATGGACTCCGTGATCTTCCAAAGACAAAACCACACATCGCAATTAAGCACACTCTCAAGGTGATCAAACCGAAGAGGCTTCGTGAGCGTATGCAGGATATTGTCGAATGGAAGAAGGACGAACATTTCGAGAAGAACGATTTTGGCGCGTTCATGAGAGAGTTGGCTAGACAAGCCAAGAAGCTCGAAGAGAAGCGTGGACCAGAAAGGATCAGTGAGAGCGATGACGAAAGCGAGCATGATGATTCGTCGCGCTCTACTGAGAAGGAGTCACGCAAGTTCGAGCGGTCCAAAAACAGCAAGGACAAAAAGAGTGGTAAGAAGAGAGGCCGAAACGATCAAGGAGGAAGAGACAGCAAGGGAGGTAGCTCTAAGAAGCGGAAGCGAGACCTACCTCTCTGTCTCAATCCAGATTGTGGCGAGCACCACTATGTCAAGAACTGTAAGAACACTTCCGAAGAGCAGAAGACGAAGCTGCTCAAGGAGTTCAAAGCGCAAAAGAAGCGCGACGCCAAGAACAAAGACAATGACAGTGGCTCGACCAAGGGCAGAGTTAACCGCATCGCGGCAGACCGTATTGACTCCCACTCGTCGTTGTTCAGCGGCTTCTTCTGTGACGGAGCCGTCGAGGTTGTGGTCATGGCGGATCAAGGTTCAGATGTGAATCTCATCCCGAGAGAGATATTTGACCAAATCCTATTGGCCAAACCAGCGTTGCAGCTCCATAAGTTGGACCCACTCCATTTGTATAATGGAAGGAGACGATGGTTTGTAAGACAGCAAGGTATACATTGACCTTGGTGATGATGAACCAGAAGTTCTCGATGAGGCTTTGCAAAAGCTCATCGCCGAGGCAGAAGCGAATGGCATGTCCGAGACAGGGGTTGAAGAACTCACAGAAATGATTCAAGAATTCAAACCGGTTTTCGGTTAAGGCTGGGGAAATCCGACCCAGCCAAACTGCCGCCGACGAAGATCAAGTTGGATCCCGAGAAGGTGCCGGTGAAGGTAAAGGCGCGGCGCTACCCAGCGCCGCAACGAGCCTTCCTGAAGGCGTATATGGCCAAGCTCGTTGAGCTAGGAATATTTGTGCCGAACCCTCATGCGGATTGGCAGGCAGCGCCGTTGCTAGTCCCAAAAGTAGGTTCAAAAGCCAAGTTTCGGTGTGCAATAGACCTGCGTCCGGTGAACGCGGCTACCATTAATCAATCATGGGCGATGCCTCATCTCGACTCCGAAGTTCAGGACTTTGCCGGAAGCCGCTGCTTCGCGGTTATTGATTCCCACATGGGTACTGGCAGCTTCCGCTGCACCCAGAGTCATACACAGCGTGTGGTGTGGTTTGTCCGGACGGAACATACTCATCTACTCGAGTAATTCCAGGGCTAACCAACGCAGGTGCGCATTTTCAGTCATCCGTGGAACCGTTATTCGAGGATCTAAGGGCCAACCTGAAGGCTTGGATAGACGACTTTAACCTCCACGCAAAGAATGAAAACCTTTTACTCTCGGTGATGCGGCGTTTCTTTGAAATCTGCAGAGAGTACGGGCTGTTTATTTCCGCGAAGAAGAGTAAGTTTTTCGCCAAGGAAATCAAGTGGTGCGGGAGACGGGTCAATGGCGATGGCTACACGATGGACCCATCTAATGTTGAGGGTCTACGCGATATGCAAATGCCACAAACCGCAGATGAGTTGTGTGAATTCATACACTGTTGCCGGTGGATGGCTACTGCAATCCCTGACTTTGATCGGCGCGTGGCACCACTGACGAATGTCCTAGAGGAAGCATACAAGAAGGCCGGCAGGAGAAAGAAGCGTGCCATAAAGGGCATAGCATTACAATCTCTGCCTTGGGGCCGTGTACAAGAGAAAGCCTTCTCAGAGATACAAGACAGTCTCTGTAATGCTGTGCAGCTTTCCTATCCAAGGAAAGGCAATGTTATCTGTGTCTTCACAGATGCTTCAAATAATCATTGGTCAAGTGTGGTGACTCAAACGGACCCGAAAATGCTTACTAAACCATTTGCAGAGCAGCAGCACGAGCCGCTGGCTTTCTTGGGAGGTACATTCAAAGGGGCTCAGAAAAACTGGAGCACATATGAGCAAGAAGGTTTTGCTATCGTCAAGACGTTTGACAAGTTGGACTACTTGTTCTTGGACGAGCATCCTGTGCACGTTTTTACATATCACAAGAACCTTTTGTTCGTGTTCGCACCCTATGCGATGCAGCCTACGATCGGTCACCATATCGTGGCAAAGGTGCAGCGATGGGCAGTTTTTCTTTCGCGTTTTGAGTACGTCATCGAGCATATTCCGGGGCATGAGAATATATTCGCAGATATGCTTACCCGGTGGACAAAGGGCTACCGAAGAAAGACCTTGACCACGAGTAAGATCTTTAGTCTGGTGTAATCGGCTGCCCAGATTGCACCACCCACGAACAAGGTGGAATGGCCTGGTGTCGAAGAGTTTCGCTTGGCACAGGCTACGCATAGAGCTCCAGCGTACCTCAAGAGAGGAAAAGACAATTTACTGCATGACGGTCCGCTAATATGGATTCCTTCTGAGGCTACCGAGCTAAAGTTAAAGGTTCTAATCCTTTCTCACTGCGGCAGTATTGGACACCGCGGCGCGAATGCCACGGAAAGCATCATTCGTGAGAACTTCAAGTGGAATGGCATGTCGGCGGACATTCAAGACTTCGTGCGAGGCTGCTTGTAGTGACTAGTGACGAGATCCGGTGAGGTTGTTCCTAGACCCCTAGGTTCAGGCCTGCACGGTGAACGGCCCAACGAGGTAATTCACTTCGATTTCATCTACCTCGGAGAGAGCGTAAGTGAGATGAAGTATGCCTTGATCATACGGGATGATCTGAGCTCATTCACTTGGCTATGGCCTACTGCAGAAGCGATGAGTGAAGCCGCCGCTGACGCTATCGCTACGTGGGTCGCGACATTTGGAGTCATGGAGTATATGGTTTCTGACCAGGGCTCACACTTCAAGAATGAATTGTTTCGCCTTCTAGCCGAGATGTTGAAAATCAGCCACCATTTTACGACAGCGTACTGTCCATGGGCAAATGGGTCGGTCGAAAAAATATGTCGGGAGGTGAAACGCGCTTGTTTAGCAGTGCTACACGAGTTCCGTTTGTCCGCAAAGGACTGGCCTGCTGTGCTAGAATGTGTTCAAAGCATACTGAACCAAGCGCCGCTGAAACGACTTGGAGTGCGTAAGAAGGGTACGGGTGTTTTCCGTACACCATTGGAAGTGTTCACGGGACACAAGCCAAGCCGACCACTGCTACAAGCGTTGCCGATCGAAAAGTATCTGACGCTGCTAAACCTATCAGAGGTCCGCGCAAGGCAGTTAGTTGAAGTCGAGAAGATGCAGAGCGCACTAGACGACATGCACAGGGAAGTTAGTGACAGTGTTTCAAAGCGTCGAAAGCAAGCAATTAAACGACAAAACGCACGCACGAATGTGAGCGCCCGCCAATTCGAGATAGGTGACTACGTTCTGGTGCAAAAGGCTCAGAAGCATGGGCATAAACTCCAATTTCGATGGAGAGGACCACGTCAGATTACCGGAACAAAGTCACCATGGGTTTATGAAGTTAAGGACTCAATGAAGGGTAAGAAAGAACTGGCGCATGCGCGAAGAATAATCCGCTACCGCGTGGCATTAGACAACGAGGAAGTAGATCCGCAGTTGTTAGAATTTGCCGAGCACTCTGAGACAACATATCAGAATGCCAAAGGATTACGCGGCATACGTAGCCAGGAAGGTCAGATCGAAATATTGGTGGAGTGGCAAGGATTACCCGATCAAGTGGATCAAACATGGGAACCACTAGCTGTTGTATTTGAAGACTTGCCGGGGATCCTATAGAACTACCTTTGGACTGCAGGAAATAGAAACCTCAAGGCCAAAGCGCGCAAGCTCCGTAACTTAGATCACTGAAGCTTCCATCTGCTACTGTGCGAACTTCATTGGGCCGTGTTGTGAGATACAGAGTTTATGGCGGCTAACGGTATCAGCACATGAATTGCTGAGGTTCTACTCAAAAGTCGCAGACTGTGGTACGGTGTCTGTTCAATTCTAATGCCACCAAAGGTCGTGTAATGTCGACAGAAGATAAGACGTCTGTCGAGCAAAGGAAAGGCCGGTTCATCGAGCCAGAGCCGGAGTGCCCATTCTGTGTTTTGCCTGTCGTGAGAGCGTTTGGTGCTGCGTGAGTTGCAACAATCCGCGGCACGTACCAAGGTTGCTATAGCGTTTTGTTCAGCAGTGAAAACATTTTGGGACATTTTGTGAAGTGTTGATTGTGGTTTTCTTTAGTTGTGGAAGCAAAGTGGAAAGGCTTGTGATCGGTGACGATCATTGGAGAACGGATGTTTGAGCAGGACTCTTTTTGTGCGTACGATTTGTATTTTGGCGCCAAATGCATGCGTTGTGTTTCCGGAAATGCCTTCAAAGGTTTCCACATTTCTAGAAAATGTCCAATGTTTTTATGGAAAGATTGTGGACGAATCGAGAAATGCTCCGTGTCCACGTTGCGTTTTGTCTGTCTTTATGTGGAAAGGCCCTTAACGTTCACGCTGTGTTTAGACCCCGCCTGAGACTCTTATGTGCACAACGATATGAAGGAGAAAATTGATATTCATTGGCCAGTAATTTCTGAAGTTTCGGCGAGAATGTGAGTGTAGATTTCTTGTGGTTGAAGACGCGTTAATTAGCAGTTCTTGTACTCGAAGTCACGAAGAATAAAGAGAAGCTGATGAAAAGTTAGAGAAACGACGAAGATAGTGTAGGAGAAAAAGCGAGCGTGATGCTGACGTTCCAAGCAGAGGCGACATGCAAACCTCATGAGCTTCTATGACCGTAACGACCGTGAACTTGAAGCGCATAGTAGTCTGGTTTTATGATACTCTGTTGTAATCTGTCATGCACTTTGCATGTGACCGTGCGGGATTGTCCAGGCTTTCTCTTTGTCAAGTTGCCCCTTTGACTTTTCTTGGCAGACCCCATTGCTCCCGTAAACGAGAGAGGAGTCATCACAATGACGCAGGATGAATTAAATGCTTTTCATTTTGCATTTCTTACGATTCCGAGACACACAGACCACATTTATAGTCTGCGGGTTTATTCCCATTTCATCTGAGGTAAGGATAGAAGGCTACCCTCTACCCATTATACACATCATCACCATCATACAAGCAGTGACAGATGCCCCTACCATCAGGAAGTTCCATCGCGTGCTTCACCTTGAGAAAACATTTGGCAGCTCCAATTTTTTCCCCGAGAACAAACTTTGTGCAAAGGTACTGTACCGTTGCAGAGCTGCTTTATTGGAGCTGTCTCGTTTGGTCGCAGGGTATCAGATCGTCACCTCAGGTGCGCCCCACGGCATCTCGAACTCCTTACGGCAGACATATTGCTACTATGGGCGCAACGTTCAGTCAGCTGTTTCGTCCCAATGAACAAGGAACGGAGCTACTCAATTCTGACCAGGAAACTGCTCCACAAGATCGACCTCAAGAACAGCTGTCTAAGAAGGCCAGAAAGAAGATTGCTCGGGAACGGCGTCTACAAGAGCGAAAAGAAGTGCGCAAGGCTAAGAGACGTGAGTTGAAGGTGAAAGAGAAGATACGGAAACGTCAGGAGAGGGAGGAGGCCTTGAAACACTTTACGGCTGATCAGCGAGAAGAACTCCTTCGCGAGAGAGTTGAACATATGAGAGCTGGGCGAGCAGCGGAAAGGGCGAAGAAGGCCCATGTACGAGATATTCTAGTGAATGAGTCAAAGTATAACGTCTGTATTGATCTGGGCTGGAACTCGCAAATGTTCGAGAAAGAGCGAAAGAGTTTAGCTCGGCAGCTGGCATACTCGTACAGTACGCTGCGAAAGTGCGCTGAAGAAGGGCGAACGCCTTTGCGTCTTTCGATTGTTGGAATCGACAAAGACATCAAGCCTATCCTTTCTTTCGCTGCCCAAGGATGGGAGTCATGGCCACTCCAGCTCTGTGAGAAAAGTTTGGAGCTCGTACATGACAGAAGAAGGCTTGTGTACCTTACTCACGACGCCGAAGATGTTCTGGAGACATTGAACACTTCTGATATATATGTTATTGGTGGTCTTGTGGATAGAAATCGATTAAAGGGTGCCACACGCCTAAAAGCGGAGAGTTTGTCGATTCGTTCGGCTAGATTGAACTTAGATGCGAACATATCTATACAGCACGGTACGCCTGTTCTAACTGTTAATCACTGCGTAGAAATTTTGCTTCATGTTGCCAACGGAACATCTTGGAAAGATGCGTACATGCGGGTACTTCCTGAACGTAAGGGAATAAAGAGCTGTTAAGGCCTTCTATGTTTCACGGAAAGAGGAACATGAATCCGCAGTGAACGCTCAATATTCGACCCAGGATGTCGTTGAACACGCCAGAACGCTCGTTCTGGTCGTCGGGCGCCTTGGCGGATCTGAGCACCAAGTCATTAAAAGAGCTGCACTTGAGCCTCCGGATAGTGGTTTTGCAGGGGTTTCTGCGAAAGGACTACGTATTTACAAGCTACGGACTGGTTCCTTCCCGTGATCTCACCGAGATTATCAGTGACACGCTTCGCAAGGCGGTTGGACTCAACAGTAGTCTATCTTGCTTTCGTACCCAATTGCCTAAGTCAAAAACCTTCTTCTCTGCTCCAACATCTTTCTCGTCCCCGCAACTACACTACTTCAGCGCCCGCAGCGATGGTCTCCCTCAGGCGACGCTTACCTCCACCCAAAACAGGGAAGTTCAAGAACGTAAACACAGCATTTACAAGGACAAAGCGTTCTTTCACTGTTGAGTGACTGGTAATGAGCACGAAATCGATAAATATGTGATGTTGTAAACTTCATATTGTGAAAATTGGTTTCATCGATGAAATTGCTTAACTCCTCTGAAACAGTCAGAGCAGAAAAAGATGCTACACGTACGTAGCTCCGCTACCATCGATACCAGCGGTAGGTTACATTGGTCCATCATGGCTGGGTCGTGGGCGAGACTCGTCCAGCGATTGCTCGAGTGTCCACAGGTTCGACGAGTAATTAACGGAACGCGCTCAAAATAAAGAAGAGGTCCACAGTTTCGACTCCACGAGTACAAACGTACCAAGGATACCAGTTTGGCACCCAATGACTTATCCTTCCCTTTGGTAGTTACGAGTTGTCCTTACCTTTGATAGTAACTAAGGATAACTCGCTACTTTAAATTATTCGATAGATTCGAAAATGTCTCGATACAGAGTCCGTATTATTCTATCTGTACAGTATTACTAGCAGAATAATCGATCGATATGGATAGCGGGTCGCTAAGAATTTTTGGAGATCTATGCAATGGATCCACCTTCGGCGTGATAGTGAAGCCCAGGATGATTGCAAATGGTTTGATCAGTCGACCACCCAGTCCAGAGATTCGAAAGCTGTTGACGTCGGCAACTTCTTACTGGTCCTGATTGTGACGGGCATTATCAGAGTCGGGAGCTGGCCGAGCGTCGTCAGAAATGTACAACAGGCTTAAAACCCTTCTATGCCTCGGATTCGTATCAAAGCCCTTCGTCAATCTCGTAGAGAGCGACCATCAGAACGACAGCGGATCTTGGATGAAATGGATTTTCAATGAGAAGGAGAAGGATTCTGAACTAGATGTTGAGAATATCGAGAGCAAAGCGCTTCCGGAAAGACCAGGAAAGGTAATGGTGTGGGGCGGGCGCTTCGGAAAGGTACCTCGTAGTCTGGTTGGACTCCAGTCGAATATGACAAAGGTGGCAGTAGGAAATGGTTTCGGTGGGGCAATCTCAAGTGATTTCGAAGTGTTCGGATTTTACAACGATCATGGTACGGATGTCGTGCAAGAAATTACGGTGGAAGGGAAACCGAAGCACGTGGAAGTGATGGAATCTACGCATGAAATGGTGTTGTTAGATTCGAAAGGCAGGGTATATTCTTCGACGCTTGCGGAGAGCGGCGGTTTTGCTCCTGCAAAGCAACTTGAAGGGGCTTTGAAACGTATGAACATTGTGCATTTGAAATGTGGGAAAGAGCACTGTGCTGCAGTATCTGATAAGGGACGGGTTATAACTTGGGGCAACACTAATGGATTCGGACAGCTAGGGACTCAGGAACCGACAGGGGAAGAGAAGATTGACCCTCGAACACCTCGTTTCGTAAGGTTTCCTGGAGACGTTCCTATTATTGACGTTGCGTGTGGTGATCGGCACACAGTATTCTTGGATGGAACAGGAAACCTTTACAGCGTCGGTTGTGATCGATGGGCACAACTGGGAGTATCTGCGGAACCATGGTTAAAGGATCACGAGAGCTTCGCCCGCGTAGTTCAAAAGGCAAGCCTTTTGCGAGGGCTTGCTGGTGCTGAAGTTGCATGCGGAGGTCAGCATAGTGTCATGCTCGTCAAAGATGGAACAGTGTTTTCCTTCGGATTCAACCAGTGGGGCCAGTTGGGTCACCATAATTATTCATCTTTCGGACCTCCCTCTCCAATTGCGCAGTACCATATTAAGGCGATATCTATTCGTGCAGGAGAGAACCATACATGCCTCGTCACTGATCATGGAGAGCTTATGTGCCTTGGAAGCAATGAGTACGGACAACTTGGAAATGGAACCTTACAGTCGTCAATGAAGTGGAAAAAGGTCAAGGCTCAGAAGAGAGTTATCAAGCCGCTGTATCTGTATTCTTCCGGATGCACGACAGCGGTCGTTGTCGAAAAAGATGAGCATGGGGATCGGAAAACAATTGAAGTAGCACCAAAATAACCATAATAACGCGCATCATATTGTACTTGGTTTTGTCATTTGAGCTTGTGTTTCAACGACAAAGTGAGGTCGCACTGTCTCGGCCCTTTGTCGGATGCACTTCGCTTCTGTAGTAATTGGGGCCAGCTCTGATGGATATAATATGTTCTGCGATTGTGCGCCAAATATGAGTACTGTGGATCTTTATGTACTACAACGTCCAAAGAGAGCATTGTCTCGGCGTGCACGACAAGGGTTAGCGTCCTAAATGATCATGAAGTGGGGAGATAAGGGTGCTGGTTTTCCCATTAAGAGAGCAATTCTTCAAGAAGGAATGCTCTGTGGTGGATGCAAATAAAGCTTAGCATATCCGTAAAAGAGGGAGAGAGAAAGAGAGGTTCTCTGTCCCTCACTGCCAGAGAAGCAGTGTTTCTTATTCTCTCTCTCTCTCTCTCTTTTAAGAGTATGCTATTCAATTAGGGCAGAACGGTTCTATAGAAAACAACGCTGTCACCAGACATACCAGCATGCTTTCAAAGAATTTCTTAATTGCCATTTCTTGTTACACGCAGAAGAACGGTGGGCATTTCTTGGAAAAGCTCTCATGACATTTCATCTCTGGCATCGGAATGAATTTCTGAATGTGGTGAAATACACCTGAGAGACGACACTGTGTTACATTCCTTCTTTTTAGATGTGTGCTATCGGGGATCAAACATGGTGTGAATCCAACGAAGGTTGCGACAACGCTCAATTTGTTCCTCTTTACGAAACCGTTTTGTCCATTCCCTCAAGAAAGAACGTCAGTGGGACTGGATTCGTTTAGTGCTATTACTCTCCTCCCAGCTTTTGCGTCCTAAGTTGTTGAATCTCAGGGATTGCAAAGCAATGGCCAGAACTGGAGTCGGCTTTACTGGTGCGAACGCGTTTCTTTCAGCAGAGATCTTCTGCATTACTAGCGTGCCAGTTGATGTAGAAACAAGGAAGCCGTCTTCAAGACAAAATCAGTCTTTCTAGATGCTTCGCTGTACGATTCGGACCAATGTTCAGACTGCTGTATAATACAAAAGTACTAAGCCTGATACTTTGTTTGGATGCCAAGACCTCATATTTACAAAGCAGCCGAACAGGTTCCTAGTCAACAAAAAAACACAATACCAACTGTTTCGGGCAAGCCAGGTTCTGCCCGTCTCGTATCGTCAAAATACATTTCATTTAGTTCGTTATACAGAAAACAAGATGTGCAGCCAGCCCTTCAATCGACAAAATTTCAAAGCTTTCTATCACTCACCGATTCCAAGACTTGCAATCTCAAGAATAAACTATTCCTGTTAGTGTTCTATTCTAACATGTGATTCGGAGACATTGCCTCCCACCAAGGACGAGTGCCAGTATTCGGGAGAGACATATCATCATTTCCTGTGTCACCGTTCTTTGCTATGGTTCCTGCCGCTTGGCCCAACCAAGCCAAAGCCTTCAACACAGATTTGGTAACTTCAAAGTGCTTTGAAACTGAAGTGTCCATTTTCTTCAGGCTTCTCGCAAGGTCGTTTGGCAAACTTGTGCTCAGCATAGCTCCTAGTACTCGCAGTTTCGTTCCTGAAGTTACACAGCTCGCAATTCCTGAAATGGCCTCCAAGTCCACTACTTCCTTGTCAGCTTCTATTCTCGCCGCGGCTGCCAGAGCATGCACAGCCTCTCTATGCGTGTTAGCGGATTTCGAGCACAAGGCGTGGAGAAGTCGCTGGGCAGGACTTTCCAGAGATTCACTTGGAGAGACAAGTTCTGAAAGCGAACGGGGAACGAACGTTGTTGATGGCTCAGATGTGAGACATGCTTGGACAACGTAATCCAGCGCGGAACCTTGGACTGCTGAGGAAGGAGACTTTGCAGACAGAAATGCCACTGCAGCTATCTGAAAAAGTTGAATGAGATCGGCTAGAGTCTCTAAAGCGAATTGGGATAATTCCTGATTCCTATTGAGCGTAGCTGAAGAAACAACGTTCTTAGAAGAACTCGTGTCTCTGTTACCTTTTGCACCCAAGAGACCAGCCAATCCCCAGATTACTTCTTTCACGTTTGGACGCTCCGGCAATTGCTCTTTCATATACTCGAGAGAAGCAGGCTTCTGCTCTTGAGCTTGCAGTTGTACAGGATCGTTCTTCTTAATGGTCTGCGAAGCTGCGGAGACAAAACAATTCAAGTTTCTGCTCAGCAACGGCGCGGAAGCAGTCAGTAGAGACTTCACTGTGCTCGGAGATCTCGCGCGGGGTTGGGAAATGATAGTTTGTATCTCAGTGACCATGGCTTCTTGGAGAGTTCTTGGGTCCTCCACAATATGGCGCAAAATGGTCTTGACCAGAGCCCTCACTACGCGGTACTCCGATCCATGGAAACTCCTGCTGTCCAATTGACGTAAGGCTAACAGATTGTCAACAATCCCAGACTCATACGCTTTCTTTGCGAGATCCCAATCACGAGTGAGGGAAACTAACAGTTGAAGTGTAGCAACCAAAGAATCTCCTACCTTCACATTACGCCAAATACGTAAACATTGTATGCAGATGGAAAGAACAGAATGCCTCTGCAATCGTTCCGAGTCCTCCAATTCCACTTTGGGTACAACCTCATTCATTGCCTTTTTAGTGCGATCAACAATAGCCTTTTTGGTTCTCAACGCAAGATCCTTGATTCTAGATAACTCTTCGTCAACGATCGCAATCTCCTTCATGCTGGATTTGGGGCCAAGATCCTGTCCGTTAGGCGAACTCATGTTGACATCTCCACCAATGTCCTCTGAACCATCTGGGAGTTGGTCCGTGGAAACATTCTGTGTGCCGCGATCTTCAAACAGTTTGGATGGATGTGCATCACTGATAGCGCGATCCATGGCCCCGGTCATATCCTCGATTTCCATTCTGTCTTCTTCTCCATCTGTTTTCCTATCTTTCCCAATCCTTGACTCTTTATCAAGCTTTGAGATATCGATGATGTTATCTTTGAATTCATATCTATATCTTGCGTCGAGAAGCAACATACAGGTGGTTATACGTCGCACGAGCATTTGCTCTTCTTTTGACATCGTGCGAGGTTGGCTTGCCGTAATTCCAACTTGTGCTGATTGCGGTGCTTCCTTTGACCCGCGTTCCATATATCTCCGCTTGCGACTACCAGAGCTTCTCCCGTTGCTGCTCGATTGCTCTTCTTTGATGGAGAGTTGCTTGATTGGTTGCGTCGCCTCTTCATCAACGTTTGGATCTTTTGAACAAGTTTCTAATTCAGCAACGAGTCTTCTAAGCGTCTTGAATGCCAAGTCAAAGACTTCATAGTTTCTAAGAGACTGTCGCCCCCTGTATCCGCCGTAGTGTGCCCACAACGTCGCCACGCGGCTCACAGCGTAAGTATTCTGCGTCGAACTAAAGGACATTACAAGACCTTCTTTCATGAGCCTAGCGACATCATCTAGTCGCTGCTTTGACAAGATTCCGTCCTTTTGCAGCGCTGAGAGAATTTCTACGCAAAGAAATGAAACATCCTTATTCCCGCTTTGCGCATGATGCACGATGTCTTTGATGACTTCAAGCAGTGACTCAAACACGTCTTGCTTAATATTCTTGAATGTATCTACAGATACAGGTGCAATTTTCAATGCTTCCGGGTCCAGTCCATTTTCGTGATCTACGTTTGAATGACATTCGCCCATTGATTTGCCGGCAAACTTGACTATTTCAGAAATGTCCTGAGCTTTGACTTCTGGAGATTGTCGAAGCCCCCCACGAAGGAGTTGGATGTCTTTCTGAGCTGAACGTTTAAGAAGATCCAAACTGTCTTGATCCACGCTGCGGGTAACAAACTTTACCTTTGAAGTTGGTGGCTTCGACTTCTGATTGACTTCTCCTCGAGGCTCATCGTCGTTGTCCCTACTTGAAAGAGAAGGCACTGGTGATGAATCGCCGTTGCTGTTGTCGTTTTCTGAATCGTCTGCTGGATCCGCCGAAGCGGCATCTACCATGATTTCGTCAACTGGTGTATGAGGAACCGGCAGAGCATCATCTATGAGTTGAAGTGCGTTTGAGTCACTATCAAGACCTTCTCCTGCTTGTGGTGACTCATCTTCTTCATCTTCGGGATTAGAGGTCTGCTCACGATCACGTTCATCTCCGCTACCTTGTTCATCTCCATCCCAATTCCTCTCTTCGCTCGGAATTGAATCGTCATCACCGTCGAGGTGTTGCACAAGCCATTCAGTAGCGTGTTCGACACCACCAGGGGCTGTTCGTCGAATGGCAACTCGTGCTAGTCGCTCAGGGAAACCCATTTCGGTCAAGGCTCGCAGAATACTGGGATCCGGAGACGGCGTATTACGTATTCGGATATCCGCGACAAGTTCAGGTCGTGAGTGATTATCACCGCTTCCATTGGTGTCGATCGCGTCAGAATTATCTCGTTTACAGAGATCTTTGGCCATTTGAGAGGCCGTATGGATCAACGCAACAAAGTCAGCAGATGCAGAATCGTCTTGGCGAAGCACTGATAGAAGGTCTGGATTTTCCTTAGTGACGGGATACAACATACGCATTGCGACCGTTAAGGACGTTCGCTGTATTTCTTCCTTCGTCCAGTCATTTGAAGTGCTTAGTCCTTCATTCGCGGGCCCATCTGTTCCAAGAAGTCCAGGGCATGATCCTAAAGACAAAAGGAACGCACACAACGAATTCCAAACATCCGATGCTACCTTTCGTACCGAGAAACGAACGTGGGCAGCAAGGGCACGGGAACTCAGGTTCTTGACCTGAGAGCGAAGCGAGCTCAACGCCTTTTCGTCTCGCAGAAGCGCGCGAAGCGCCTCGTCTGACGATTTTGAAGGGACATCTTGACCTGTATTCGAATCTGAAACGGCAATCTTGGCTATCCCTTTTGCTTGATTCGTAACAGAATCCGAAGAAAGCTCCATTTCGCTCTTATCCCCCTCTGGGATTCCGATTGCTACTGACCTCCCTAGAGACCCCGACTGTTCACCAGCTTCTGTAAAAGGTAAGGCCTCAGCAAGAGCAAGAATGTACGAGCTTGTCGTAATAGGATCATCGACTGATTTTCGATAAAGCGAATCACGAATATCCAAAAGTTCACATCCGTCTCCGAGTCCCTTAGATGCCACTTTGGCGATTTCCATTGGTCTCGTAACGGAGAGCAAAACTTCGAAGCCGCCTGCCTCAAAGAAGGACTTCAAGATCATTGACTGGGTCCCTCTGCGATGTTCATCGAATACAGTTCCTTTGATTTCAATGAGCACACCCCGTATGTAATCCCACGCAGCTACGATACCTGTCGTTCCCATAGTAGCAACTTGAACGCGCCACAGAGGTTCAGCAGCCTTTAAGTGGAGCACGAAAATTCGTCCAATCGTCGCGGATAGAGATCTTGCACGTGCAGCATAAGAAACTGTACTCCTTGCATTTCGACGTAGAGTGAGTGTGAGCCCTTTCGAGAGAGTCAGATACAAATTCTGGACAGCAACCGCATACGTCACGAGCTGCCATGCCATGCCTTTCACTTTCTGCCGATAGAATGTCTTTGCCTGTGGAGGTACGGAAAACTTCTTGCATGCTTCTTCGAATCCCTTGCTCCTAGATATAGGGTTACCGAGAAGCTTATCTACATTCCCAATATATCTGGTTAGAGATGAGGGCTGGAGAGACTTCATTGACGGATTCGCAGCTGCTGTGACCCCTGCAATCGTGAGGTCTCCGTCCGGGGCACTAAGAATTAGGCCGGTATACGCTATTGCCAGGTGATATCGTGCAGCCCTTTCAACAGTAGATAAAAGGGTTGTAACTTCTGCGCCGCCACAATTGCCCCAGAATGTTGTGGTAGACCCAAGAGCTCCTCGTAGGAGCCCATTCAATACAACGACATCAACTCGAAGTATCTTGATGTTCGTTTTCAAGTCTTCTCGGTGCTTAGACACGTCTCTCTTGTTGGTGTCAACCTGTTCTTCTTCTTGTAGAAGGCTCCCATTTTTCCCTTCTGCTAACTCTTCTTCCGGAAGCCACACATCTCCAAGACTTTTTGCAGCTCTCAGTACTCTAGATGCATCCTCTACAATAACAGAGAATAAGGCCTTGAGAACAATCGACGGATGACGAGAATTAATGGTTCGAAGAGATACAACTAAAGAAGCCAAAGTGGCACTTGGGGTCGGATAATGTCGTGAGAAGTTTTGGCCATCACGAACAGCTGCTTCTGCGGAAGCATATGCCACAGCTTTTCGCATCCTTAACATATCCCTAAGACCATTACCCTTCACGAGACGTTCTTGGTGTTCAGGACTGTTTTGGGATAAACCAGCAAGCCTGAATGTATTATTGGCAACGGCAAGTTTCATCTTGTCGAGTAGAATTTGTTCAAAAGGGGACTTAGTGCCATCACCGTACACACATGTGATTTTAGATGCTGGTTTCGATTCAGATATCGTTGCTGCCAATGTCATCTTCTTCTCCGGCTTACCTTTCGGGTTTAAGGCTCTTCGCAGATCCTGATCATCATTATCAATGAATGCCGCTGACTTCCGTATATAAGCTTCCATCGCCTCATTCCCACTTTCTCGCAAAGCCTCAACATGCCTAACAAGCTCATCGAGACCATTCCCGACATGAACTGGAATATCACCGTGGAGTGCTCGCGTATAAAACGGGGTTGCTAGACGTAGGAGAAAATCCTTCAAAGGCAGCAAGGAGACGACTATGTCTCGAGCCTTCGGAGCAAGACATAGTGCTGCTAAAAGATTAGGGATGCACTTGATTGCCTCACCACACGGGGGCAACCCTGCTCTAATAGACCTTAACACTGTAGCGGCAATTCCAGCGTCCACCAACTCCACTGTTGCTGTCGGTTCTGCATGGGCTATATTCGTTGTAACCGCTGCAGCAGATTGAAAAAGGCTTCCACCATAATGAAATGGTTGTCCCATAATCTTTCGGAGCGCGTTTGGAAGTTTGGAGTTGGCCACTAGTTCCCTCACCTCATTACCTCCGGAACCAAGAGCTGGAATTAACAGTTGATGCAATGAACGAAGCAGCGACCACTGAGAGTGCGGAAGTTGGCCCCTTGAAGTTGCGCTTGAGCTTGGAGGTTGATGTTCAAGTGCTTCGGCATATGTCATCTGCTTCTCTCTAAGAAGGTTGTAAAACTCCCGAGATTCGCCTCGTCTTTGTAGCGCAAGTACTTCTACCTTTTCATCTTCATCGGAAAGGTCTATGCATTGGTCAAGCTTGTCGACATCGGTCTCTGCGGCAATTCGGTCGGCAATCAGTGTGAGCCCGTTCTGCTCCCTGAAAACCTGAGTGCCAGAACTGTGAGTTGAGCCTTCGAGAATTGCTTGCATCGCTCTGATTGCCCTTGTTACAACTCGAGAATGACTTGAATCCCGATCACCAAGTAAAGGAAGCAGTATGTTAAGCACTCCAGAGGAAGTAAACGGGCCTGCATTTGACGAACTCGTTGGAATAGCAAGAGAGTGCACCAATGCCAAGAGTGACTCAGCGACTTGAAACTGCTCAGCTCGTGATCTTAGTAACATACATTCGGAAGCAATAGTCAAACTCTTCGCTGTATTCTCAGAGCAGCTTGGTGAAGTTTCCAGCTCCTTCCTCCCAATTTGCAAAGCACCCTGTGGTTCCATATTGCAGTCCATTAAAGACGGGTTAGCATTCTGTGATCCATCTATAATGCTCCTAATCTCGCTCCGCAACAAGGTGGTCAAAGACCCATGATGTGCGTCCAGACCTGTAACCATGAGAACTACTGTGAACCTTCGCCGATCAGATGCAAATGCGTTGAGAAGTCGAATGCATATACTACGCAAACACAAGGGGATATCATCTAGACCATCCTTCGCTTCCGCCCTTGCCACGGTGATTACATCTTGCAAGAGTTCAGTTTCTTTCGCAAGGTCGCGTTTGCTAGGGTTCATCGGGTGAAGGAGAAATAGGATTGTAAGCGCATACATTCTCAAGATACATGCTTCTATTCTTCCCACACGACCATGACTGAAAGCTCGGGCCCTACGATAGGCGTAGAGAAGGGAGAAAAGCTTATTCTTCGGAATGCCATGGTTTGTCGCAAATTCTGTGAGCAGCCATCTTTCATCCCCGTTGAAGGACTCTACATTTTCAAGAACAACTGAGGTCACCGTACCTACAGTACTAACAGATGGTTCTGTTCCATGGGACACCGTGTCCAACGACTTCGACGGTGCAAGAGGTAGAGGGGTTGAGGACGACGAACGAGTATTTCCGCTTCCATTAGAAGCCTTCCTTCCTACCGGCTCATGAATGGTAGGAGACCATTCCCATCGTACCCTTTCCAGCATTAACGGATCGGAAGAAGAACCAGATGAAGATTTCGCGTACTTGAAATGAAGCTGCTTTCCGTCATTTGGCAAGGGTTTATCTGCATTCGATCTACAGCATTCAACTAAACCCAATCCCCTTTCCCTTCCCCCCCACCCAATTGAGATTTCCATAAGACGTTGAATGAGCTCAAATGTGAAACCAGGGCGCGACGTTCGAAACTTACCCGACTTTTGATACAGCAAGTGCAAAATTTCTAGCGACAGCAAGACAATCGCCGAATGGCCATCGGCAAGCAACGCAGTTAGATGCTCTACGGAATTGTAAACGTGTCTCGAATCATGTGCAGCATTTTGAATGAGTTCACGAGTCTGCCGAAGAATTAGACGAACACAGGAGGCAGAAGGCGTAAACAACGGCACGGAACCTTCGGTTTCTGTCGTTCCATCGTTTTCTGATGCTTGTACTGCACCAGTTGCTGCCTGCACCTTTTCTGAAGTGCTCCGCGATGACGGTCCTGGTGTTAGAGTAGCTTGTTGAGACGGATCATTTGAAGTCAGAAACGAATTAGTGCTCCAGAGTTGAGCTGAATGCTCCGAACTATCATTGAGGTTCTTCGTCTGGTCCTTTGACGCAACATTTGATTCCTTCTTAAAGATATCGTGCTCAGAGATGTAGCGTTCGAGGAGTTGATCGAAGCGGTTTAGTACCTTGTACCAGTTGGTAAGATTTCTCTCCTCTGGACGTTCAAAATGATTAGGCGCATCGAAGTCCAGAATAACCTTGATAAGGGCATCATCGTCTGGTGCATTGACTATTTGCGAGATGCTATCCTGCAAGAATTGGATCTGTGGATACGGGAACGAGAACCACGGGCAGAAACAGATCGGTACAAGACGGTTGGCATAAGAATGCGAAAGTTAGAGTCGCGAGAAATGAGAATCAAAACATAAGCATAAAAGCGGTATGGCGCAGATTAAAAAGATATACATGCGGAGTCTCGTAGAATAAGAAGAAACGTACAGGTGCCAGTGGTCGCCTTGGTTTGACGAGCACCATAGCTGATGCACTTTTCTCTGCCGTCGAGCGAGAGAAGTTTCGTGACGGTTGACAACGTCGGAGTTGTATCGCTCTCCGTTTGAGGTTGGTAGAGGGCTTCTGATGTAAGTTCAACTCATAGATCAAGGGGCAGAAAGCTGTTTGCCTTCCAAGGTCGTGCTGATGAACGCTCTAAGACTCTGCACAAACAGTTCACCACGGAGCAGACGGTGGAAAGATAAGAGACGGCAATAGTCTGACAAATGCTTGCAACCGTAGGTAGCTCAGCAAAGGCGTAGAGGCGGAATGGGCGGCGGACTTTGCTCAACGCGGATGGCGACGGCAAAAAGAAACGCGGAAAGGTCACAAATATGGTTGCGCCCAGCGGCGACCAGCGAATGTTTGTTGGAACATGCAACATTTTGATCTCCGGCTCAACGAAAAAATATGCAAATGGAAATAGCTGTAAGCATGAGATAAATGCGTGGGACAGCGTTCCGACACGCGTTCGTACTGTATTTGTTCGCTGCCAGCACCAGCCGCCTGGTCCAATCTTCGGACTCAGAGCCTCTGAGATAACATCAAGTCATGCTTCGACTTGTACCTTCGTCTCGGGAAGGGCAGGACTCCCTTGACCTCTTGGGGCCCGAAACTGTTCCTCTGTTCCACATCAGCAGAACGTGCCATCAGCAAAGCTTTGGCGGCCATCAATATGCTTTTTCGCAGTGCCTAGAGGGCGCACGAGGTGCACCGCCCGCATGCGGACAACAACAAATTTGTCAACATTACAATGGAGAATGAAATCTTGAAGGCATGACCTCTATAACTATGTATTCGCTGCATCTTTCCAACACCCACTTCAGACCGAAGCTCATAGACTTAGATCGAGAAGCATTGCATGCGCGCCATTCATTATGCGACGCTCTGTATCCACCGACCAAGCTGACGGTAGACCGTAATACCACGCCGCTCGTTCGCCTCCCTCTCGCCCGCCTTCTCGTATCACATCACTAGTACCGACATAGCCCATGACATCTTGGCAGTACCCAACGATCCAAGTTGCCCCAGCTTTCTTCAACTCATGGCAATACCCAACTGTCGGCTCTCCACCCAAGAACACAATTCTAATGTCACCGAGTCGCCATACACCGAGAGGGAACGGATAAAACGCGTCGGTCTTCCCCTCCCTTCCTATCCCCTCGGCCTGCAGAAGATCCGCAGCTCGTCTTTCCACCACGTTTTTTGACCGACCCCGAACAGAGAGCTCATATGCGCTGTAGCGCTTCGCAAAGTTCAGTTTTATGTACGCATCGGTCGCAACCGCCCCGGACCGTACATCTGTACCCCCTAGGTGCACAACTTGCAGAATGCGGTTCACCAAGTTTGATCCATGATGTTCAAGAAGTTGTACATTTCCTCGTGGATATATGTTTTGGTCACCACCACAGCCAGCAAGGAAGAGCCATGTTCCTCCAGTCTCATCCTCAAGCTTTTTCGCCGTGTAGCCAGGGTAATCCCCAGAATATCGGTAGCTGGATGTTAGGATTGTCGCGTGTGCCGCGACTCCGAATACGCCCGCAACAATTTTGCTTCCTTTTACAAACCACATGATAGGAACCTGATCTTCCGTAGTTCCTCTCTTCCCGTGAAACTCCCTCTCCGACACCTGACGTCTATTGGTAGCGAGTGGCACCGTAGCTTCAGAATATGATACAGAGACGGTTTCCTGTCGACCTTCGATACATTCCCTTATTGCCTTTAGCACAGCTACAGTGAGCGATGTCTTATATCGTACAATCTTTTCATGCTCCATCTCATCAGGGGGTACAAGAGGGGCGAGATTTCTCCCCACTACTGGACCAGAATGTGTATGAGTGGCACATAATCGTAGACGATCTCGAGAAATTCCATACTCTCTCTCCACTTCCTGCAGAATTGTGGCAGCGAATTCACGATCGAATCCGATAAGGTCAAGGGATACAATCACTAGCGGTAGCGATTTCACACGGCCTGTCTGATTGCGAATAGCTAACGCTCGAACGTAAAGCGGAAAATCAGGATCAATTGGCTGAGTACTTTCTGCTGTGCGATTGCGAGATGCAAAGCCAGAGAGCCAAACAGTTTCTGATGGGGTGATGTCAACTCGCGAAACGCTAACTGTCCATGTGCTTTCTCCACTTCTTTCGCTAACGCTCTGGCCGCCCTTAATCAGAAAAACACATACAACTAATGCGGCAGCGGTGACCAAGATTAGTGGTTTGCTCTTCAACGAAAGTCTTCGCACGAAGAACAAGACATCACGTTTGCGGCGGAGGAAAAGTTCCTTCGTCGTCAACTTCTCTTGCTTTCGATGCAATCTTCTTTGCCCTGCACCGTTCATAGAGTACGCAGTCGACTACAGTTCAATGGGGAACACTTGTGAGCGAAAAAAGACCGGACTCGTGGGACGCTGTCTCAGATTATGCTTCTTGTCTTCTCCTAATTATACTCATCAACATGATGAATCGAGCAGACAAACATGAGGCCAAAGAATGAATAAAAGAGAGCAGCTGAGCCAGTTAGGCAGAACCCTCTGTATTAATATATGTATATGCTTGATATATCTGCTTCGTAATTGGGGGCAGCTGACCATAAATGAAAGAGAGAAGGAGAGTGAGCGTATGCTTGAAGAATAGCAAAGAGTTTCTTGGATTGTCGAAACGATCAAGTAACGAATATCCCGCTAAGTCGATCGCTCACACTTTCTCAGAAAACGAACATATCCTCCTCGCAGCGCAACCCAAAAGACAAAAGTGAATTGGCGTTTTATTTTTCGATTATATTTAAGGTGCACATTGTCTTTTTCCTCGCGACATATGCATTAGAAGAAGGACCCATGCAGTATTCTCGCTGAACTTTCGTTGGGTCTACCCCGGTGCTGCAACTTGCAGCCTGCAAGCACATGCTCTGTATGAGGGGTGAAAATTGCTCTCCGATTTGCAAAGCAATCCACAGCTGATCACGCAGACAATTTGTGCTCGGGGTTCGTTGCCTGGTCACAGGCTTCTCCGCGTTTGGCTGGTAATCGAGTTGCTGTTCTTCGTCCCCGTCTGCCATCTCCGAGCACATCGATCCACTTAAAAATGGTGCAATACTGGCGCGCGGCGGGCATGACGTACCTCAAGTACTCTACTACATGTGCCGAACTTGTTCGCCAGGCCTTGAAGGAACCAATCCGCTCCCAGGTTCTCAATCGTGCCGGCTATGCTATGATCAGAGGTGACTGGGATAAGGGAAAGATCGTTCAAAGAAGTAAGTGGTTCCTTCATTGCATAGCTTCTCGCTTAAATTCAAGCGTTGCTTTTCGGCGTCAAATGGCGCGTGTCATCTCAACGATGAGGTTACTAACTCGTGAAAAACTCATCGAACATCGCGTGGTCATTGCATTTCGTTTCGGGTTTCTACATCGTCTTCAACTTCCATTAGCATTGATTGAACCTGGTGCTTCCGCTGACGTTGCCGCTGCTGTCGCCAAGTAAAGCGCTTCATGTCTTTCTGCCGCACTTCTTGAGTCTTTATCACCTTTTTTGGTTGACCTCTGCATTCATCTTTTATGTCTTAAGCGTTAAACGACTCCAGATTGTTCTGTAGGCACTGATGAAAACCCCATCTCAACCACCGCTTCATTGCAACGACTGCAGAGCAATGGGTGATCGAAATGTGTACCTACAGTGTCGTCATAATGCCAGCACCTATCGCATTTTGGAGCTGAAGCCTTATCTATTCCTACAACAAAGCGTACTTGCCCATCCTTTCCATTCGTGTTCATGTGTGCACATTGTGTAACCAAATCAGCGGTTGAAGTGACCTCAACATCCGAAACAATAAATGCTCGCTTCAGACTGTCCACATCATTGGGACATACTACCATTTTCCTCAAAGTAGCAGCATCCGCTGGGTCTGCGGCAAAGATCTTCACTGACGCTTCCATTGACGCTCCAAGAGTCTTCGCAGCTCGAGCGGCCTCCAGCACTTTGTTCACAGCGTCTCGGGCTTCGAGTACGACAGCCCAGTCATCCATGACTTCTTTATCTACATTTACCCATTCAGATCGGCGTTCAAACCACCCAGCCTCGTAAACCGATGACGCCTGTGGGAAACTGGAGTTCATCGAACATGGAACATACGGCATGTTCTGCCAAAGATCTTCAGCAGTATGTGACACAATAGGAGCCAAGGCACGCGCGAAGTTCTCGAGCATTGACGCAATTACTGTTTGACACGATCGTCGTCTGAAGGAATCTGGAGCGGGAATATACAAGCGGTCCTTGGCTATGTCCAGATAAAAGTTTGAAAGGTCAACAACAGCAAATCTTTGAAGAGCTTGATACACTTTGAAAAATGAAAACGAATCATAGGCAGCTTCAACTTCGTCAGTGAGAGACATCATCCTTGACAGTATATATCTATCCAGAGAGGGTAAAGAATCGTATGATACTTCATGTTTGGCAGGTACGAAGTCGTGGATGTTCCCAAGCATGTATCGTAAAGTGTTCCGAAGCTTCTTGTAGACATCTGCAACCTGTTTCAGAATCGACGGACCAATCATGATGTCAGAGCTGTAGTCTACAGAGGATACCCACAAGCGAAGTACATCACTCCCATACGGAGGCTCTTTCTTCTTGTTGTTGCCTCCAGAAATGACTTTCAGTGGGTCGATAACATTCCCAATACTCTTGCTCATCTTTATTCCCTTTTCATCGAGAACGAAGCCATGTGTGAGGACCTTCTTATAGGGAGCCTTTTCCATTGCGGCAACAGATGTAAGTATAGAGCTTTGAAACCATCCTCTATGCTGATCACTCCCTTCCAAATACAAGTCAACAGGATATGACAAAGAATTTCTTTGTGAAGCAACGGCAGCCCAAGATGAGCCTGAATCAAACCATACATCCATTGTATCACGCCCCTTTCGCAGGTTGCGACCTCGGTATTTCTCGGGTAAGAGTTCATCAGCTTCCAGCTCCCACCATGCATCTGTGCCACGTTCGCGAATTATTTCCTTCACATGGTTCACGATGTCCTGCGACATTAACGTTGTGCCTGTACTATCGTCATAGAACACGGGAATTGGAACGCCCCACGCTCTCTGTCGTGATATGCACCAGTCACCACGACCTTCTACCATGCCTCTTATGCGCTTTATTCCCGTAGCGGGAAACCATTCGACATTTTCAATTGCTTTCAGAACATCCTCGCGAAAATCGTCAATCGAGATAAACCATTGTTCGGTGGCGCGGAAAATTGTTGGTTTCTTCGTTCTCCAGTCGTAGGGGTATTTGTGAGAATAGCTTTCCTCCAAGAGAAGAACGTTTGATGCACTCAGGGCGTCCAGCACAGCCTGATTTCCTTCTCCGAGCACCGGCATACCAGCAAAACGGCCATTAGCTGCTTCCTCAGTGAATTTTCCAGCGTCATTAACGGGAGACACTATGTCGAGATTCTCTCGGAGTCCTGTCAGGTAATCTTCCTGACCATGACCCGGCGCTGTATGAACAAGTCCAGTTCCGGTATCAGTTGTTATATAATCACCGCCTTCGACAACCCTGCATACTTTGTTGTCCTCTAAGGGATGAGAGTATTCTACTCCAACGAGGTCTTCACCCTTTACAATGGACAAAATCTTGACATTTTCGTTCTTATCCAGCTTAGAAGAAGTAGACTCAACAAGATCCTTTGCTACCACAATCGCTAAGTCCGGCTGTTTGGGATGAAGCCCAGTGACTAATGCGTACTCCAAATCGACATTGATCGCAACAGCACGATTTGCAGGTATTGTCCACGGCGTAGTGGTCCAAATCGACAGGGCAAGGCCGTTGGGCGAGGCAATCGCATCTGAAATAGGTTTCGGAGCATTGTCTGGAGCACTTGTGGCTTGAAACGCACAGTAGCAACTTCTCGAAGTATGCCCTTCCGGGTACTCCAACTCTGCTTCTGCCAGAGCAGTTCGACTTGAAGGTGACCAGTGGACTGGCTTCTTTCCTCGAAATACATACCCCTTGGCGTACATGATTCCAAATACCTCCATTTGTGCCGCTTCATATTCTGGATTTAAAGTCAAGTAAGGTTCATCCCAATCCCCCCAAACTCCAAATCGCTTCATGCCTTCGATATGCTTGTCCACAGTTTCCAGCGCAAAAGAACGTGCTTTCTTTCGCAAATCCACCGGGCTAAGATTCCTTCTCTCACTTCCCTTTAAACTCTGCAAAACTTTCAGTTCTATCGGTAATCCATGAGTGTCCCATCCTGGAACAAAAACGGCTTTCTTCCCTTTCATAAGCTGATACTTGTTTATGATGTCTTTCAAAATCTTGTTCAGAGCATGTCCACAATGGAGTGGTCCGTTCGCAAATGGAGGCCCATCATGTAGAACAAAGGTCTCTCCGGGATTCTCTCGCGACAGCCTCTCATATACCGACTTGTCGCTCCAAAACTTCTGAATCTGAGGTTCTTTCTTGGTCGCATTCGCTCTTTGCTCAAAAGTAGTTTGCGGGAGATTCACCGTCGCAGAGTATGGGCTGGCGTCCTGATTGCGTTTTCGCGCCTGTTTCTTTCCAGCTTCTCCAGTTGCCGTAGCAACAGAGGCAGTAGCAACTCGGCGGTTACGAACATTGTTTAGGGGGATTGGAAAAAGCCGAGATTGTCTTCTGGCCAATGGCGCTCCCCATCTGGACGCAGCCAACGTCGCTCCGTGCCATGCACTAACAAAAGCAATTCGTTCCATCTTAATTGACTTGCTGTCCTTCTCACATCGAAGAACGCAGCTTCGGTAGAGGTTTACGTGCACTTAAGGATGTAACCTGTGCAGAGCATCAATGTGAAGTGATCAAAACTGCTCACCTGTGCTAATTCAACCAAGTTGTTACAAAGGGCTGTGATGAGCTCGACGAATAATCTCAATGACATTGGTCAAGAACGATGAGCCAAAACCCGAAGCCAAAAGTTTTAATTTGTAATAAATCCGTTTTATACTTCGAGCACATATAAAGGCATGCTGCTCCTTTTCATCAGTGCGTTCCATCCCAATGTCTCCGTTAACTTCATGTCGCAAATGAAGTTTACCCGAAAGCTGTCGACAAAACGCTTTCCTAACACGCCATCCATCCCAAGGCTCAACTCATTTTGACGGAAGTAAGAACAAACTCTGGGGACATTTCGAGCTGCTCTGTGGAGCCTGAATAACTAGGGCTTCGTAACAGAACGTTGCAATTCAAACAGGCTATCCTTGTTAGCTTCCAGCGTGCTGCTGCACACTTTATATGCCAGATTGAGTTTTCAAACTATCTTAATTACTGATTTTTGTTGCTCTCGTTCTAAAGTTACTATCGGAGACAGCAACAGAACTTATTCAAGAAGTCTGAAGAGTGAATTGTGAGAAGAATGGGAAACGATGGTTTCTTGACAGCGAAGGCAATATCTAAGCGGATAAAAGCTAAGGGTCTTGGGCGCTTAAGATGGTATTGCCAAATGTGTGAAAAGCAATGCAGAGATGAGAACGGCTTCAAATGTCATACAAAGAGCGCTGGACATCAACGCCAACTTACAATGTTTGCGGAGAATCCATCGGATTTTATAAACCGCTTCTCAGAAACTTTTCGAAAAGAGTTTTTGCTTGTGCTCCGACAAAGGTATGGCACTAACTTTGTTCATGCAAATACCGTTTACCAAGAGTATATTAAGGACCGAGATCACGTACATATGAACGCTACAAAATGGACGACTCTGACCGCCTTTGTGAAAGAGTTAGGGAAGGAAGGTCTTTGTCGCGTAGAAGACAGAGAAGATGGGTGGTGGGTGGCATACCTTGCTAGAGAAAACTTTGAAAAAGAGCGGCGGGCAAAAGAAATGCGTTCTCACACATTGGAAAGCGAAGAAAGAGCTGCACTGATTTTGCGAAATCAAGTCAGCCATGCGAGAACCACCGGAGGAACCCGAAGAAAACCCACTGAGGATGAAGGCCTCGACGATGGGGATGCGAAACCTGTCAGCATTACAATGTCGAAAAAGGCTGGGAAACGGAAAGCTATCGGTCCTCCGCCAAATGCGATTAAGTCCCGCTTCTTCTCAAGAATAGATGAAAACGAATCTTCAGCCAAACAGAAGCGAATACGATCAGGAAGATGGGCCGGATTTGAGGACGCAGAACCCACAACTGCGGCAAAGACAGGGGAAAGTGATACAGATGATGAAAATCCTTCACCAAGCGCTGGAGCTGACATTCCGTGGCTTCATGTGGATACCCTGGTTAAGATCACCAACACGGACCTTGCGGACGGGGCATTCGTCGGAAAGAAAGGTCGTGTGGTGAAGATTATAGACGGCTTCGGAGCAAGAGTACAATTAGCAGACTCTGGAACGGTTCTTGAATTAGACCAGGACGACCTCGAAACAGTCATTCCCAAACCGGGGGGCATCGTTTACTTGCTACGTGGTACCTACCGTGGCAAAAAAGCTGTCGTGAGGTCAATAGATATAGACAAGTTCAGCGTTCGCGTGGAGCTTCTTGATACGAATGAAGAGCTTTCAGGTATAGAGTACGAGGCGGTTTCTCGTGCAGCTTAACTTTTGCAGCCAGGAGGACTTGAGAATCACGCAGAGTTGAGTAGACAGCCCGAAGCGGCTATTGTGATATTCGAAGCTTTTATATGAAACAGCGTGCCGCATATGACATTCAGTCAGCGCGAAGCTGAAAAGCTTACGCGAAATCTGCTACATTAGCTTTTGTCTTCCACGCTCCCCAATGTATAGAACATATTGTGCGCAGCGAGAGAATTACAACTGATACAAGTAGAAATCAAGAAACAGAGGCATAAAGACGAACATATATGTGTCAACCAATGCATCTGACCTTGGTTCATGGAATAACACCCGGTGTTAGTCTCTCCTTCCCATATGCTTCTCCTGCAACGCTCACTTGGTACATTTTGGGCTTCAAAAGCAAACTTATTTCCACGACATTCTTCCCTTGATTCTGCAAAGAGGAGCCTTTGCAGATACTTGCAACCCAGGCATACTATCTGCGACAGTGGCATATCATGCTGAAGACATTCTGTTCAATTCTAGCCATATAAGCAATCTACCCGTGGTGCTTTAGGTGGAATGCAGAATGCGTCATTCTGCTGTTGCCTTCTCAAAGATCTCCACTACTTTTTCGGAAAGATATGTGAGCATTTGGTCCCGTTTTGATGTTCGGATACCAGTGACGAAGAATGATTCCAGTTGCTTCACTTTCGCTCTATCTGATCCGGATTCAGGAATTGGCATTTCGAATCTTCTGTGAACACTACCAGCTGTATCATTCTTGTATTCCCCGAAATAAATCGGTTCAGGAACATAGACTTCTTTCCGAACATCAATTCCTTGATTAGAGATGATAGAGGCTACGAAAGTTTGAGTTCCAAGATTTTCCAAAACCGTGTCAAGGCATGCGGCTACGTTAGCGTTGAAATCACATACCTGTGGATGCCATCGATGCCACAGGTTCGGCTCTACTGAACGAAATATCGTGTACTGCCAGACATTGGCGAACTCGCTGTACAACGCAATGTCTTCCCCACCCCATCCGATAAAAACTTTTCGTTTGAGTTCTGAGTCCCACGCTTTTCGACTTCTGAAATCACTATTATACACACAGACCATCCCGTATGCCCCGCTTCGCCAATAGCCGTGTTCTTTAGATACTGTCGTTCCGTATGGATAAAGACTGTACAAGACTGGATAGTAAACCTGATGTCCTTTCTCCGTGTTGTATCTGCAATTGTCAAAGAAATCTTTGTGAATTTCAACGTCAACATCACAGAAGAAGAGCAAGCCCTCGGGTGGTACGTGGTTAGTTCCTTCGTATAAGGCTTGAGCCCTAGAAAAGTTCCCCCGCATATCGCCTGGACTTTGGACTATTTGAATGTGGTTCCCCTCTCCCAGACTTCCAACAGTGATATTAAGGTCAAGCTGGTCTAGGATAAGTTGGGCGTCATCGACATGCCCCTGACCACCGAAGATGGATAATATGATTCGCATGTTGACTCCTTCATCCAACAATCTCCTGACATTAGCATAGAATTTCCGAAGCATGTCAGTACGTCCCGAATACGGCACGACAACGTAAACAGGTTCTTCGTCCAGCAGAATATTGTCGTCCATTGCAACGTCACAAAACTTCTGAGTGAAACCTCTACGCATTGTCATTGATGCCCGTTTCTTGGAGATTTCCGCAGTCTCAGTATCGTTCTGCTTCCGAAGGGATATCCAACTGTTCAGTTTATACTCCAATCCCCAAAACGGATTAATTCGCACGTATATGTTTCCAGGGATAAGATCTATGAGTTGCCATTCCGTGTCATTCTTGTAGTGGCCTTCGAGCACAGAGAAGGTTAAGGCTTTGGTCAGATTGATCTCTCTCAGCCATTGTTTCCGACAAACAACCGCAGGGCACGCAAAATCGCTTGCTTCAGTGTAGTACCATTCGTTTTGTACAAGACTCCAAACTGTCGCATTGTGGCCGCGGCGGTCCTTGGCGCGATCATCACGATAAAAGCAGACCTCTTCTAGTGGCGACCAATGATCAATCGAACACGGTTGTGGTTTGCATTCCTGCGAGCTACCAAAAAGCCCAAAACGTCTTCGGGTCAGACTCACAGATTGTGTACCAAGTGCGTCTGCGGCAGTTACCTGTTTTTCGTTGATATCGCTTTTCTTCTGAGAATTCCCAAAGCTTTCTTCTCCTGTGCCATATTGAGTCCATGAAGATTCCCTAGAAGATGAACGAAGTTCTTCGATAGCGTATGTCTTCGCAGCCAATTTCGAATACAGGAAAACAATCATCAAAGCCTCTAGCACCGCAATGAGTCGCACAAAGTTTTTTCGAGTTGCTACTTTGGGTCCCAGGATAAATTGCAGTTGTTTCAACCATCTCTGACGTTGATGAGAGACTCGTTTGGAAGAGTCCGTGCCACTCGACGTAGTTCTACTAGTCTTCGGCATGGCACGCACCTTTCCAATATGTTTTTCACACTTCTTTTCCCACGCCAGAGAAAGCAAACTAGAAGGAGTGTTGTCAGCAATAACATCATTGGGGTAGACGGTTAACCTCTAACTTTCTGAAGTAAGGCCCGGGCAGCGTCTTCGATTTGTTTGATGGACCACAGAATGCACTCTGGTACAGCGAGTTTAATCGCCTTGATTGCGGTGTGATGATAGTACCGTTTTACATACTGTTCGCGTCGATTTTATTTTGGCCTTGGTTTGCTCGAGCTGAATTCAACTTGCTATTAGTTCTAAGCGTCGCAGAGAGTCCTTCAGTTTGTCGCGTCGCTTCTTGAGAGTAACGCGAATTTCGCGGATATTCGATTTCTCTTGAATGAGGTCATTCAATCTGCGATGATCATCAAAGTCTTCCGAAAGCTCACGATAGAAGTACTTGTGCACTTGATAAATTAGTTTGTCCCGAACGACCATCGGAATTACGTCGAACAGCCTTCGTAAAGCGACACGAACATACATATAGATTGACAATTGCAAGTTGTAGTGTCCATCTTCAGGTGAGTTGCTCTCAGAGGCGGCCCACCGTTGCAAAAAATCTTGATCAATGCCAGCGGCAATCACTTCGTTGTAGAGCTCTGATGGCTGAAATTCTACTGACCGCGGGCTCTCGGAGCCGCTTCCATCTGAAGAGCTGGGCTCCGTCGGGCTTTGAGTTTCATTCATATGCCCATTCCTGATGTTTTGTACAACGATTCTGGTCTTCCTTATAGTTTCTAAGTAGTCGGCCGCTTGGGTGAATGGATTCGATGACTCTGCGACAATGAGGGAATTGGTTACTTCCAAAGCTTCACGTCTAGCCTTCCTCAAGATTTCGTCAACTTTTTCGACCAAAGCAATCTGTAACTTTGGATATTGCTGCCCAGCTTCAGTTGACGCCAAAACCCTCTCATACACAGAGAGCATGTACGCTTTAACCTGATTGATGAGGTCTCCCACGTTTTTCTCCACCAAACCGTTGAAAAGCAACTTCTGTACTTGGTCGTGCAAAACGGGGTGATCAGCCTGGAAGTTTGGAAGAGTGTGGCCTACTGATTCAGAAACCGCTCGAGCCACTACCTCTTTATAATGACATCCTAGATAGTTGGGAAGATCGTCGTTGATACCACTCCCGAAAGCAATTAGCTTCTCATATGTTCTGGCAGCCACATTATAATCCTTTTCTCGAACCTTTTCAGCGCGAATGAGGCTTGTCATTGTATCTTGGACACTGCTAAGGGTCGATCTGAGAATACTGCGCTGTTCACGCTCAGTTTCGGGTACTCTGCCCATTGACTCAAGTTCCGTTTCTATCTTTTGAATTTTATCACGTACCGCCTTCTTTGTCTTCGGGATAAACGCATCCACGAGCTCGCTTTGAAGCTCGACAATTTTCTTCGTCAAAGCCACATATCCCTTTTGAGTCGGATCAAGTTGTTTCAATAGGGAATGATTAGAAAACATATTCCGCTCGGCCTCGTCTATGTTTATGTTTTCTTCACCCGGTCCCCTGTTCCGAACTGCAACGAATCCTAACTTCAGTTTTATGTCATTCGGACCAGTCATTCTCATTTTGCGCAAAAAGTATGAGCTTTCAGAAACCATATCGCACTTGGTCACGACGCCAATTGTCCGATTACCCTCTTTGTCACACTCCATAGCAATTTTGAGGGCTTCTGCGTTTGAAAAATCTTCAACAGCCGGAATAACAACAAGAATTATCGTGTTAGGATTGCTTACGTATTGCCGAACCATCGAAACCGTTTCTTCGTGGATATCAAAATTTTGGTTCTTCGGGTCCATGTACGTTATGCCTGGGAGATCAATTAAGCTGAACACAGGGCCTTCTTTGCGAATATACCGAATGTAAACAGGTTCATTCTTGACCGAAAAGTTGCTGTTTTCTAGGTCCATCGTCATGGCCATTATTCTGTTCTCTAGCACTGCCATAGAATCACACTCAAGAGGATTTCTGAACGCTGCGTCCCTCGAAACATAAATGCGCGAACCATTGATACTGGGGTCGGTCTGCAAGCTAACAATTGCGGGTAGTCTTGTGCAAGTGTTCTCAGCTCTTGGAAACGATATGCCTGTTAAGCGCTGGAGCACGGAAGATTTCCCGGCTGATTGCGCGCCAACTACAACGATGCCAGGGCATTCTATTTTTTCCTCGGCAAGTTCGGAGCGAAGTTCCTCAATGAGGCCAAGTTTCTGGCCAAGATGACGATTGTACTCATCATCGAACTTGCTTCGAACTTGAGGCATTGTGCGGCGTTCAGGTTTGAAAAAGAGAAAAATGATGAAAGTGACTGAGTTGCCTTCCTAGAACACTTGATAAGATCAGAGAATAGAAAGATGCATTGAAGCACAGCAATAATACGAGGGTTGTGAGGGACAAAAGAACTGATGTGAAGCAAATGACTCAAAGTGCGAAATAAAGCGCTTCTCGGTGTGCTTGAAGTTTGTAGAACGGTTCGATCCACTGCTGAGGTTCTGTTATGTAACTATGATGCAACGTTACGTGCTAAGCATGATGACATGAGTTTGAATACACCTGTTTCGATTTTGCGCAAATCGCCATTCGCTGGAGAGCATATCTCGTGGCTCATATTTACGGTTGTTTCTGTGTACATTGCAGAATGCACGAAGCGAACCGTTATGTGCTATCTCATCAACGAGTCAATACTCGGGCTCACTCGTGCTCAAATGAGCTTGGCACGGGAAAGTTGGCACGTGATTGCGTCACCGACAAGATCTAACCGCAGTCTTAAACAAGTGTGACGGCATGAGAGCAGCGCACATAATCGGAAGCATAAGCTAGCTGGAGACAAGTGAAAGTGGACCGGCAGAAGTTACGTGACGGCATGATCGGAATGCAAGATGGGCCACTTGATCGATTTCTGTGACTCAGGAAAAGGGCACAGAGACAATATTCAATCTGATCATGTCATATGGAGAAATGTGACTGTCACTGACTGGCTGCACCAATGGGCCCATGTGATGATAATGTTCGGCATGGCGACAATCGTCAGAAGGTGGCGATAACAAGTGCCGCAGTATGATGGCCCTTCATTGATTCAACACCTGTGTGGTGATTTATCTCGGGCGCAAGCTTTGCAGGGAGAGCGATCTATCTGACGGCGCTGTCGAAGAATGCCTCCTCCAATCGCCAGACGCGCGCTCGCCTTCGCCGCATTTCCAACGCGCCTTCCGCGCTGCTCAGCAGTGATGCCGCGCTGGGACACCCTCGACACGCAAAGCTTTGCCCCGCAGAGCAGCAGGGGATTGCGAGCAGCAGGTAGAAGGCTAACCTTTTACACGCTCTGTACCGATGGTATTTCGCTCCCGCACTCGGCAGAGCAGCAAGAGGGCTTCATAATTTGAGTAACACGGTGCAGCCTCTGGCTGGAAAGCGAGACACGTGTACGGAACTGGCTATTAAACGGCCAATCAACTCGTCACAAGTGTCACACGCGCACGTGCTCCCACTGATCCGGAGCGGGCGACGGCGACTGCGACGGCGACGGCGACGGCGACGGCGCGGTTATATGGCGGCTTCATAGCCGACCCGCTTCAACGCACACCCCTCTCGAACGTTCGCAGGCGCACAGTTTGAAGAAGCAAGATGGGTGTCGAAACTTTGGTCAAGCACGAGATGGCTTTAGCCGAGCAAGAAGAGCCTGTCAAGTCGGACTCCAAGAAATCCAAGTCTGACCGCAAGGAACGGAAGAAGGACAAGAAAGAAAAGCGACTCAAGAAGGAGAAGGAGAAGGATAAGAAGGAGCGGAAGAAAAGAAGCGGAAACGAGAGGCCTCCTCTTCGTCAGTGGAACATGGCTCAAATCGTTCCTCTCCAGATCACGTTCTCGATGCCACCGCGCTTTATGACGACCAACAACGCCCCTCCAAGAAGGTAAAGCGCGAAGAAGACAGCTTTGCGCAACACCGCGGAGAACCCGCGATGGACGACATTGCCGAAGACACCAACATCGGCCTCGGAGAGCAGGTCAAGCCCAAAGTTGATTCCAACCATGTCGATGCATTTGGTATGTCGCAAACCACAGTCAACGCCCTCAAAGAAAAGGACATCAACTCACTTTTTGAAATCCAGGCTGCGACGTACAAGTTGCTGCGCATGGAGCGCAAGGACATTATCGGCCGAGCTCGAACCGGCTCCGGCAAGACGCTTGCGTTTGTGTTGCCCATCATCGAAACTCTCGTCGCAGACAACATGACGCGAGTGCGCTCGCACGAGAAGCCGCTGGTGTTGTGTTTGGCGCCCACTCGCGAACTTGCGCAACAGGTTCATCGAGATTTTGAGTGGATTGCAGCCGGTCACCGAATCTCGACAACGTGCTTCACGGGCGGAACACCCAAGTATCCACAAAAGGGTGAATTACGGCGTGGGGTAGATGTGTTGGTTGGGACGCCTGGACGTATCATTGATCATCTAGATGATGGCGCCCTATCGCTTGCCGGCGTGCAGTTTGTCGTGCTTGATGAAGCGGATGAGATGCTTTCAATGGGCTTTCAAGAAGACGTGGAGCGTATCTTGAGTGCGTGCACCACGTCGAAAATGAAGCAGACCCTGTTGTTTTCCGCGACGATTCCGCGGTGGGTGAAGGGCCTGGCCCAGAAGTACATGCGTGAAGGCGCGACGGTCACGGTTGATACTGTGTCCAACGAGAAGAACAGGACGAACGCGTCCATCAAGCATCTGGCGTTGGCGTGCCCGCCGACCGAACGTGCCTCCACCATGGCGGACGTTGCCAAAATCTACAGCGGTGCGCAGGGCAAAACCATCATCTTCACGGACACCAAGGTTGAGGCAAATGAGCTGGCGGAGGAGAAGATGCTGGTGAATGCGCTGGGCGCCGTGGGAGTTTTGCACGGTGACATCCCACAAAGCCAGAGGGAACGAACGCTGGCGTCGTATCGAGAGGGACGAATCCGCGTGCTGGTGGCCACTGACGTGGCGGCAAGAGGGCTCGATATCAAGGCGGTGGACCTGGTGTTGCAGACGCATCCCCCCAGCAATTATGAAACTTATATCCATCGTTCGGGCCGTACTGGGCGCGCGGGGAAGAGCGGGACGTGCGTGACGCTGTACTCGCTGAAGGAAAAGTTCTTGATTGGGCTGATTGAACACAAGGCCGGGGTCAAATTTGAGCGCGGTCGACCGCCGCAGGTGGGCGACGTGGTGCGCGCCAGCGCGGCGGATACGGCCAAGCTGATGGGCGCAGTTCACGAGGACAATGTGAGACTGTTCAGAGAGGTGGCGAGAAAGGTGCTGACGCAGTTTGGGGGTGAAGAGGACGCGGCGGAGCGGGCGCTTGCGGCGTCGCTGGCGTGCATGGCAGGGTACAACAGTGAGCGGTTCAAGTCGCGCTCGCTGCTGTCTGGGTTTGAGGGGTACCGGGCGGCGGTGCTGACGAGCGATCGGGAGTTTGGGCACGCCGGACAGGCGTTTGGGGCGGTGAAACGGGCGCTGGGCGAGGAGTGGGGCATGAAGATGAGGGGCACGGCGGTGTGCAAGGACCGTCGAAAGGCGGTGTTCGACGTGCCCGACGAGCTGGCGGAGGAGGTGTGCCGGAGGGGGGCGCAGCTGGGCAGGGGGTGTGGCATTGAGGTGGTGGAGGAGATGCCCGAGCTGGAGGAGGAGAAGTTTGACGTGCGGGACGCGATGAACCGCGTGTACGAGCGCAAGCAGATGCAGCGGCGCAAATGGGGCGGCGGTGGCGGCGGTGGTGGCGGTGGACGTGGGTGGTCTGGCGGCGGCGGCGGCGGACGCGGCTCGCACGGCGGCGGCAACGGCGGGTACCGGTCGTCGTACGGCGGCGGTGGGCGCTCGTCGCGGAGGGGATGGGGCGGGTAGAGAGCGCGTGCGCAACGGGTGGTAAAAGTTTTGAGGCGTTATGTTGGTTTTTACGTGTTGTAGCGTGTGTGGTCGGGTTTTGTGTTGGGGGGGGGGGAGGGGAGCGGCGCGCGCCGGGGGTTGGTGAGAGTTTTGGTATACAGCGCAATGGGAGCACGACGACTATTGCGGCGGCAGCGCGTCACTGGCGGCGGGCGGCGGCGGGGCGACGACGGCGGACACGCCCTCCGCGTGCGGCAGCTGGGAGGAGTTGGCGACGGCGGCGGCGGCGGCGGCGGCGGCGGCGACGGCGGCCGGCGGCGCGGCGGCGGGCTTGCCCTGCAGCAGGTTGCGCAGCTCGTTGTTCTCGGCCTCCAGGCAGCGGATGCTCTCCTCCAGCGTGGTGACGGTCTTGCGCGTCTCGCTGAGCTCGTTCTCCATGGCCTTGATGCGGCCCTTGCGGCGCTCGTTGCTGACGCGCGCGAGCTCGCGGTTGCGCAGCACGCGCTTGCGGTCGCGCGCCTTCTTCTCCTCGAGCGGGCGCTTCTTGGGGTTGGCGCCCGCGGGCGGCGCGGCGGGCAGCGGCAGCGGCGGCGGCGCGGCGCGCGCGGCGGGCGCGCGCGCGGCGGCGGCGGCGGCGGCGGCGGCGGCGCGTGCGCGACGGGCACCACGACGGGCAGCGGCACGACGGGCGGCGCGACGGGCGGCGGCGGCGGCGGCGGCGCGGGCGCGGGCGCCGACACGCCCACGCCCAGCAGGTAGTCCAGGTCGGGCTGCTCGGCGGCGGGATCCATGGCGGCGCGGCGCGGCGGCGGGCGCGCGCGGCGCGCGGCGCCGGCGCGCGCGCACAAGAGCGGCGCGCCGCGCGGCGCCACCGCGGCGCGCGGCGGCGCCATTGCCATTGCGGCGCGCCCAATCACGGCGCGCGGCGTGGCGCGCGCCACGCGGCGCAATTCTCAGCGCCAGCGGCGGCGTCAGCGCCGGCGGCGTCAGCGCCAGCGGCGCCGGCGCGGCGGCGACGGCGACGGCGGCGGCGACGGCGGCGCTGCCGCCGCCGCCGCCGCCGCCGCCGCCGCTGGCGGCGCCGGCGGCGGCGGCGCGGCGCGCGACGCGGCGTCGAACGCCAGCCGCGTGCACTGCGGCGTGGCGCCGCGCCCCGCGCGCCACAGCAGCGCCTCGCGCAGCGCGCCGCTCTCCGCGCCCGCGATGAACGCCGTGACGCGGCCGTCGGCGGCGGCCACGCAGCGCGCCGCGGCCGCCAGCTTGGCGCGCATGCCGCCCGTCACGTCGTGCGGCGCGGCGGCGGCCAGCGCGGCGGCGTCCGCCGGCGGCGCGCCGTGCGCGCGCGGCAGCGCCAGCGCGCCGCGCGCGTCGACGGCGACGCAGCGCACCAGCTCGCCGCCCGGGTGGCGCGTCAGCAGCCCGCGCACGTCCGTGACGAACACCACGCGCCGCACGCTGCCGAACGCGGCGGCCAGCCGCGCCGCCAGCGCGTCGCCCGACAGCACGCCCGTGCGGCCGTCCGCGCCGTACGCCACGTCGCCGTGCAGCACCGGCACGTGCGCGCGGTCCAGCAGCGTGGCCACGAACTCGGCGCGCCGCCGCGCCGGCACCAGCAGCGGCGACACGCCCACCGCCGGCACGCCGCGCGCCAGCAGCGCCTCCACCACCGCGCCGTTGAGCGCGCGCACCGTCGCGTGCGTGCGCGCCACGCCCAGCGCCGACGCGTCGCCGCGCAGCAGCGCGTGCTCGGCCGCCTCCATGTGCCCGAACGACCCCGCGCCGTGGATCAGCACGAAGCCGATGCGCGCGCCGTGCAGCGCCGCCACCGCGTCCATGCACGCCGCGAAGCGCTCGGCGTGCAGCGTGTGGCGCTGCTGCTTGCGCGTCAGCGCCGACCCGCCCAGCTTGATGATCAGCTCCACCTGCGGCGGCGGCGCCGCCGCCCCCGCCCCCGCCCCCGCCCCCGCCCCCGCCGCTGCCGCGTCGCGCGCGTCCGCGCCGCCCGCCTCCGGCGGCGGCGCCGCCGGCGCGTGCGGGTCGCCGCTCGCGCTCGCGCCTGCGTCCATGCCAAGCGAACTCGGCGGTGCGTGCAGCCGGACGCGCGGCGGCGATGGCGGCGGCGGCGCACATACAGCGGCGGGCCCGAGTGCACGCGCCAACGCACGGACGCGCAGATCAGTTTGTGCTCGGCAGCTGACAGCGGCGCGCGCCAATCGGCGCGCGCCCGCCGATTGGCGCGCACCACGTGCTCGCCGTTTTACTGCCTGTCTTGAGGCGCCAAAGGCGACAGCGACGACACGCGGCAGCGCGTGGTGTCGCCGCCGGCAACAGAATAAAGCAAACAGACCTTTGAGCGCCCTCCGAAAAGGAGAGCTCACGGCTTTTCTTTGGTCTCAGGTTACGGGCCTTAGTGACCGTAGCCCAACCCCATCGCCTTCACTCTCAGCAAGAACATTACGCTTTCAACAACGCCAAGACAACATAGATCAACAACTATACATCGAACAGCTGCTTCAACAAGCCAAGCACACCAAGAACAAAACTTCACACTAAATTGCGAACACCGACCACATTTTCATTGCATCATCATCTACCGATAACACAAAACTCTACATACTATCATACAATAACTTTACGTTCTTTAAGTTCGCTGTATTTATCAACGCCTCACTGCACGACTCTGTCCACTTGCTGGACATGCAAATTGTTCCTGAACCAATCACTTCCGCAAAAATTTCCGAACAACAAAGGAAAATTAATCAAATCAAACCCAGCATTATCAATTCTTTACTGGAAAACATATTCACCAAATGCTTCAAAACCTTTGTGACAATATCACTAAAACAAATACTCACTTCCATCAAACATCAAGTATTTAACAAAAACTAACAACACAACAACGTCCTTGATGCGGAAGCGAGATCCATTCTTTCTCTTCCTAGCAACGCCCTGGAGTACTGCATCGAACAAGATGACGCTGTTCGAACCAAAATGATCAACGCCAATCATCACAACGTCCAAAATGAAGCCACTACAGTAAATTGTATGATCCAAGGTTTATCTCTTCATCTGATTACAATAATCTTCGAGTTATGATGACCATAAACTCTCCAAACACCGTCCAACACTTTGCGAACCAAATCAGACAAGCCATTCCTCTCCAGTAGAAATTTCTGACGAGGTCCCGCTACAATCTATCCGCACTTCAACCACAACCAATCACGTATGAATAACGTTGCTCACACCGCCCCATGTGCCGCGCACATGCACCAGCCTACAAGAACTGCCCTCGATTGTTATGCAAACTCCGAGAACGAGAGAAAGATACGAAGATGTTTGTGTGGTGCAAACGCAGGACACATGAAACACGCACAGGATGTCCGAAGTTTTGCTCCCTAGGAAATGGTTACTCAGCGGACGAGCCTCTGTTGACACCGCGGACCTGAGTGTAAGACCAGTAATGTACTGATAAACACCTACAGTGGTGAACGCAGAAAGTCTTACACCAGGAGAATAACCAGCCCAGAACGGTGTAGAAGCGAAAAATACCGGAAAAGAAGTGATCCCGACACTCCGAGAGAAGATGTAGCCCAAGAAACAAGGGAAAAAGAGTTATGTACAAAAAGGAGACGCGGGTTGTGCAGACGCAGGCAACAGGCCCAACATCGCGGAGAAAGAGCAAGAAACAACCCAATACTGGGGCGGATATCTGTCCTGCAATCAGGAATTAATATAAATAGTGCGCGGCAATATCGAACGGTATATACAGATTCTTTAGGAGTCCCAAGGGGATTGCGCGTACTTTTATCTGTTAAGGTAACTCTCCGGGCAGAGTAGTACACCGGCAAGGGCAGTAGCGCCTAGAGCCCACACTCAAGATGAGACTCAAGTGCCCTCTGATTCAAGTGGCAGTTCTCGAAGGAAAAGCTTAGTTACTTTACCATCAGATGGTGTTCAGCCGCCCCCGCACCTCTAGTACCCCAGGTGCAGGGCCGGTAGAATGATTACAGTAGTGCACCCCCGTACGGGTTGTACACGTACGCAACCCCATTTTTAGGGTGCCAAAATAAAGAAGAACTAACATATTCCCCAAAATACCCCGCTGGTGCACTAGCCATCCACCTCCACGTGTCCACGCCCAGCCAGGAGCCTTGGCCCATGGACGCCCCTCTACGGGTTCTAATTAAGATTAAATTACCTAACGGTTGAAGACTCCTATAAGAGATGCACCTCATAACTTCAAGTGCCACGTGCACGGGCACATCGCTCGTATATGAAGAGCTTCTTCGTCAAACACCCCTAGAATCCGGTTTGCTCCACAGAAGCGAGCAAAATGTCTTCACAGACATCATCCGACAGGGATACGACCCACTCTGTCTGGTCTTCCGCCGTGAAGCACGGTGTATCCAAATCGTCAACTGGTGCTGCTTCTGCGTTTGTTCCCAAACGGGATAGCGCATCTGCGTGCAGATTCAACGTTCCCTTTTTGTACGTAACTGTGAAATCGAATTTCGATATCCTCAAGCGCCAACCCATCAAGCGTCTTGATGGCTCAGCAATTTTCATAAGCCAACGGAGAGACGAGTGATCCGTATGCACCGTAAAATGGTTACTTATAATGTATGGCCTTAAGGTTGTTAAAGCCCATACAACGGCTAAGCAATCTTTCTCCGAGACCGAGTAGTTACGTTCTTGTACGTTTAAGGATCGAGATCAGTACTCAATTCGATGTCGAACACCGTCTTCCGTGACCTGAAACAGGGCGCAAGCAACCTGGTGTGCACTGGCATCAGTATCTACTTCGAATGGAAGTCCTAGGCCATGTCTGGATCCCACTCAATAATGGCACAGTCGTGGAAGCGTACCATGCTCCGCCTTTTGAATCTAATATTCTCCCGGTAGGTGTTCTGAGCGTGGACTTCGTACTGACGTTCACGTCGACATTGCGCCCATTCAATGGTTGCTTCATAATGGACCCTAAGCGAAACTCCGAAGTCATTTGGGAAACAGAAATCAAGCAGGGCCTATTCATTGTGGAATTGACCGACGACAACAAGCAAATCATTGTCCTGAACGCAAGCAATACTAAACAGGAGTTAGCTCTCGATTGGCACGGGCGCACTGGTCATCTGCATCCAAGCAGGTACCAGGACTTGGAAAAAGTTATGGATTCTGTTTCTTATTTCCAACGTTCCATTCTCGAATCTCTGACGTGCGTACCTTGTCTCACTGACAAGATGAAGCGCAATCCGCTCATCGCTAGGCCACGGTCTGTCTCCATCTCAAGCCCACTGAAGCTCATTCATATGGACCTGTCTGGCAAGATCTCACCCTCTCTCTCTGGCGCTATCTACGCTATGGCCGTTCTGGACGACTACACTTCAAAGTCGGACGTGTTCTTTCTCATGGACAAGACAGGTGCATCTGTCCTGAAGAACATTGAATGGTATAAGCGCCGCTCGGAACTCGAGCTCAACCACTCGTTCCGACTCAAGAATGTTCGCCTGGACGGGGCAGGTGAACACAAGAGCAACGAGTTGGATGTGTTCTGCCGCGATAATGGCATCAAACTGGACTTCTCTCCGGCATACGCCTCCGAATCAAACGGGGCTGCCGAGAAGCTCATCCAAGAGCATTGGACCCGGACTCGCGTTCTTCTCTTTGCGAGCAAACTCCCCATTTCCTTTTGGGCCGAGGCCATGAACCACGCGAACTGGCTTCGAAACCGGACACCGTCCTCACGCATCAAGGAACGGATTCCAATGTTGGAGTGGGACCCATCGACGAAGATCGACTTCTCTCACGTTCCAAACTTTGGACAGTCCGGCTATGCTTTCGTCTACCGCTCGAAGACGGTCCCAAATAAGAAGTTCCTTCCACGTTCCGTGCTCTCGCAATTCGTTGGCATGCAGAGTGACAACACACTTTTCCGCGTCTTCGTACCAGAGAAGAACTCTGTCGTGACGTGCAGGAACTTGGACTTCAAGCCGGTCAACTCCTCTCCACTTCCCAACATATCAAGCCTCGTTGAAGGTATCACGAGACAACAAGAGGCCGAGGAAGTGGAGGTGGAGCCAATTGAACAGCCGGATACAGAGAGAACGGACTTGGAAGAGCATCTTGTAAAAGCTTTCAGGACCATTACGCACAACTTCCCGCGCTTCTGGGTCTCAAGGAAGACACTCGATGACCAATCTGTACCGCATTCCTTCAAGGAAGCGTGCAGAGACCCAGGATGGTGTGAAGCTATTGACCGCGAAATGAACGCCTTGGTCCGGCGAAAGATATGGGAACTCATCCCTCGCGAAGATTGGATGAAACTCGTGCCATATACTTGGGTCTTCAAGAAGAAAATGCTCGATGGTATTGGAAAGAAGTTCTTGAAGAAGGCACGCTGCTGTCTACGGGGAGACAAGCAGAAGCCATTCATCGACTTCGATCCACACAACACTTTCGCTCCTGTTGCCTGCCACGAAACTCTTCGTATTCTCCTGGCCGTATCGGCTGCGGAGAAACTTTTACTGGAAGGAGCTGAATATTTCGAACGCGTACCTCTACGGCAAACTGGATGTTCCAATCATCATGGAACAGCCAACCGACTCCACAGGCATCCAAGCCAAACCCGGTCACGTCTGCAAACTACTCAACTCCCTCTATGGTGCTGTCCAAGCTGGGATTATCTGGGGCTCCCTCTTTTCGAACACAGTTCTATCATGCGGATTCGTGACATCGGCTCTCGACGCACGAGTCTTCATGTACCGTGAGGAAGACCGGTTCATTATTGTCGCAGTAATCGTTGACGACTGCGTCTTCGCTGCCAACAGCGTAAGCCTCTTAACATACTTCAAGGAAAGACTATCGGCAACCTTTGACGTGAAGCTGTATGGAGAGCTTAAGTCATTTATTGGTTGGAGTATCCAACGTTCTGTGCTTGGCATAAAGGTCACGCAATATGGCTACGCGATTCAACTGCTCAAGAAGTTTGGGATGGAACAATGCAACACCGTGCAGTCTCCCTTCCCATCCGTAGCCAACTTACTCCCGACGAGTGAGGACGAGCAAGCTCTCTCTACAGTGGATCACGCTAACTATAGGGCAGGAATTGGTGGACTTCTCTACATGGCTGTATCTACAAGGCCGGATCTCTCTTTCCCGGTTTCGGCTCTTTCGAAGCATCTTCACAACCCTTGCGAGCGCCACCTCGCCTTGCTAAAGCGTCTCTTGAGGTATATGGCTGGTACATTGGACTACGGACTCCACTACCGATCGAACATTCCGATTACTCCAGCCTCACTTCGTGCGTACGCTGACGCCGATTGGGGGGGATGTATAGAGACTCGAAAGTCTACTAGTAGATACTACTGGGTATGTAATCGTCGTCAACGACGCACCAATCATGTGGAAATCGAAGCGTCAGACCATCATTGCTCTCTCGTCTGCAGAAGCAGAGTACGTGGCTCTTTCTACATGCGCAAAAGACATCACATGGGTCCGAAAGATGTTTTGGGAATTCGCACACCAACAGCCTTGGAGCGAGAAGTTCTGCTATGAGGCTACAGAGACTATACTATACAGCTCGGCTGCACTTTCACTCACTATAAACTCTCAGATCCCTGGCGGCAACAAGCACATTGACTTGAAGATGCACCATGTGAGAGATATGTTTGCTGAAAACATCATCAAGCTGCTGCACATTCCAACGAGTCTACAGATCGCTGAAATATTGACAAGGTGTGCGACCCTCACTGATATACGGAGGATGGTCAGCTTGATGCATCTTGACTCGTTCTGAGAAGAATTGTTGGAACCACTGACTACTCCAACTGTGCTTCATATTTGTTTGTCTTCATTTGATATTGCGTGTTATCTTATAAGTGAATCTGTTCCATTTCTATCTTTTTTGTGTCTCACAATTCTTCTCCATTTTCCTACAAGTTAGCATAATCTTTTTTTCCACAGGGTTTTTGGTATGCTGCTCAGGTTTTAGAAATTTACTGGTGTGAGATGTTTTGTAGCCAAGTGTCTCCGTTTATTGACGTAGATATTTAAGTTTGCAACACGCCTGCAAGTTCTGAAAGACGCTCTTGTGGAAGAGATGAGCTTTGTGGCTAGCCATCTATGAGCTTTTCTCTTCGGCTCTTTATGTTTATGTGATTATGTATTTGGCAACTCTATGTGAGAGATGCGAAGTGGTGTAGGAAGAGTTGCGCTTCGCCTCGAGGGACGGTGTAACGCGCCAAAGACCTCTTGCGAGGCGAGCGCAGAGAACGCGCGCCACGTTTGTGACGGCGTTGCGGGGGCGCACAGTGGCGCCGCCCGTTGCGGCGCTTGGCACCAAATAAAATGCACGACGGTTCCGGCGAGTGCCCGACTCGCCGGCGGTCAACGCGTGCACCTTACCAATCCGCCCCACTCGCCCCGCACCGCCGCTGCCATCAATATGTACACAAGAGCATTGCACCAATTGAGAATAAGAGCATCCCCATCAGTACGGAGAAATCCAATCCAAAGCCAAAAATAAGTATCAAATAGCCTCATTCTATTCGCCGTTCTAAAGGCAATCAATTTTTGGACCGCCATCTAATACAAAACCTTTCCTTGCAACGTCAAGGCCGCCACCAGCACCGAATTACAATTACATTGTTTGCCAGCGGCTCTTCTTTCGACTCCACGCTCAGAGATGGTACTGAAATTCTCCCTCCCACCGCCAGGAACCTTGATTGCCAGCGCAGTCCTCAAAGGGCTTCTAGCTCCTTTGTCGCACACAAAATCCTTCCATTTCGTCCCAAAGCCAATCACAGCGCTTTCGTCGACTGTCGTGCCGGCGCTTATGCTCGTGCACTCAACGCCGTCTCACTATCTCCCACACCCGTGTTGGTGTCCTTTCGGTGCTTGCGCTTCTTTTCGTGCTCGCGGTCTTGTTTTTGGCCATGCCCGCACCCAGTTCTTTGTAGGAAACAACTGCAACCAATGATCGGGCTGTCGTCGCCCTGATTTCCCACTTTCACGCCTGTGCAGAAAACACTGTTGTCCTCCCACCCGCACACTTGGTATTGCCGCTGTCTTGTCGTTGCCTACGCCTTTCCCTAGGCTGTGGTTCCTACCTTTGCTGCACCCTCTTTTGTGCCCCCTAAGCGCCCGCACCGTTTACAAAAAGCTCTAATCTTTACGGCCACTGCCATACAACATATCGCCGTTAGCCTCGCACTCGCCGTTGTCCTTATTTTTACCGTCATCACTCCTCCCGCCACCCCGATGCTTCCTTATTTCTCCCGCTTTGCTTTACATTCGCCGCCGCCGTCGTCCAAATAATAATAGCCCAGTCCTGGGCTTACGAAGCCAACCGTCGGCTGATTGGAGCCCTCGCTCTGAGCGACACCACTCGAGTGCTCTGTGCACTCCGCCCGCACGTTTAACAGCCCTCGTCCGCGGCTTCATCAACTCCCGAGCCCGCAGCTCTTCTTGCTTCGTCACCTCGCAGGCACACCTCGCTGAGCAAGATCGACAGCCGCCCGCCGCCCCGTGCGGATTTTGCGTCGACTCCCAAACGCGTTGCTCTCTGTGAGGCGAACCTCACTACAACGGCAGACGTGTCAAAATCGTCGGACTTCATCGGCGCGTATCAACGCCCTACCTCTGCGAGTGTGACTGTGCCCGTGACCGTCCTATCCTCCCGCCCCATATGCAGCCTTACTAAGATTCAATGCTGCATCTTTTCGTTGTACACACTGCTCTGCTGCGTGCTCCGCGCCAGTACGTTGTAGCAGTGTTCCACCCCGTCCTCAAAGAAGAGCCTCGTCAATGCTCAACAACAGAAGCTAAAACTATCCTTTGCTTCTGAAGGACGTTTGAACGCAATAACACTCATAGGGGACCCTTCTTTGTATGGAACAAACAGATTTGCTTATTGAAAGCTGGTTGGACGAAGAGGATGAGTTGGCTGTGGCCATTTGGACGGCAATGTTTGGCAGGGCAGTCTACGACAATGTGACAGGTATGCGTAGTGGTGGCTTAAGACCGGTAAGAGCAGCCAACATCAAACTAGGCTTTGCATTGGGGCACAAACGAGTTATGCTAGACTACTTCTGGCCCGAGGAGCAATTTCGCCCAGATGGATCCGTGCAAACCGGTCCAGTGTACTCCGAAATTGACTTTGAAAGGAGATTCAGAATGCCGCGTGATATCTTTGGTACAATCTTTCAATCCGTTTTTGCCGATAATGTCTACATACGTGCTGGACCTCGTCCCAACTGTACAGGTCTTTTTGGAGTATCGCCGTTGCAGAAAGTAATATCCGCACTTCGACAAATTTCGTATGGTGTGACTGGGGACGCGACCGATGAGTATATTAGAATTTCGGAAAGCACAGCACTGCAATCATTACTTGAATTCTGTCAGTCTGTTGTCAATCGGTTTAAAGACCAGTACATGGCACAGCCAAGCATTGATGAGCTGAAAAGAATTGAACGAGAATTCGCGGCTGTCGGGTTTCCAGGGTGCGTTGGGGCAGTAGATTGTTCGGGATGGGAGTGAAAGAACTGCCCGAAAACGTTGCAAGGAATAATGATTGGCAAAGGAAAGGTTCCGGAGCTACGAATAGAAGTGACAACCGATCTCAATTTGCGAATATGGCATTGTTTCTTCGGGCCTCTCGGTATGTTGAACGACCTCAACATTCTGTCTGTCGGCCCTCACTTTGCTAACGTGATAAACGGATACTTTTCTCCATGCAATGTGTCCTACAAGATTGGCGAACAAGAATTTACATGGGTATATTATCTTTCTGATGGCATTTATCCTAAAAAGAGAATCTTCGTCCAGACTATAGAGAATGGAACTACTGCCAGAGACTGGTTGTTTCGAAGGTTTCATGAAGAGGTTCGGAAATGCGTCGAACGAGTGTTTGGGGTGTTGCTAAGCAGGTTTCACTTATTGGAAAACCTTGCACCATTGTGGTCAGAGGACAATCTAACAATTATTCTTCAAGCTTGTGTCATAATGCACAATATGATTGTTGAGCAACGAAGTCAAGGGTACGAAAGGTGCGACATAGGGGCTTTGGTAGAAGACAACACGCAGGATGTATTTAATGACTTATGCGCTGTAAACTGGGATGAGTCGACATGGAATCTGGTACTGGTATCCAGCGAGGTAGAAGCGCACTCTGGAGAGGATCACGATCTATTGCAGGCTGCGCTACGAAAACACATTTGGCACTACAAAAGGTTTGGATCCAGCACGAACTAGCCTAAACGCAAGTGTTTCACACTAATACGAGACTTGGCAATATCTTGCGCTTGGTCCTCATTCCCGGATGGAGCGGTATTCGGAAAACAACTGACTTCAGTAAGCGGAAGGAACCTCGCTGCAGTAAGCGGAGCAACCTCTGCAGTAAAGGCATTGTCATTATTCTCTTGCGAGCCTTCCAACGATATCACCCTACCGCCCAGTTCCTTGGCGTTGCCAAAATTATTGGCACTAGTTCTTTCGATTCCAATCAAACCCTCTTCCTAAGAAACCAATGCAGTCTGTCCAACACTCAAAGTGCTTTCCTTTTGGGCCCAAAGTTGCTCTGTTTCCTGAACAGTTGTGGAACGCTCAACAATATTATTATTCTCGTTTGTCTGCGCACATTTCAGGCCTTCTTCTGTCTCCAGTAATGCATTTTTTTGCATCAAAGACATGTACTTATTCCCCATGGAAATATTCGTACCGTCCATACTAAACAGCATATGATTATTCTTTTCTTTCCCTAACAAAACGTAGTTCGCAAAGAGTTTGTTCCGCTTAGCAGACTGATGCACTAGACCATCAATATTGTCTGCATTACGCTTCATTGCTAGCACCATTTCCGTTTGTGCCTTTGTTTTCCTCGCGCCTTGTAGACGGGACGGGCTCGACTTACTCGGTGTGGTATAACCGGTCGGTTCGAACTGTGAGTGGGGAGCCCTGCGTGGGCTTGACCCGGCGGAGGGTTGAAACGCGTGACACCTAATAGGTCGGCAGCACCCACCGTTGCCTATAGTGCACGGTGACCAAGTGGTAAATACGTCTGCACTGGTGTGCGGCAGGCTCGTATAACCCGTGAGGTCAGCGAGACTAACAGAGGACGACTAGACTTACCAATTAGTGACTTTAGAACCAAACTGGTGTCGAATTAGTCTAGTTGGTGCTCGACTTTACCATCTGGTGTGGGAGAGTGGCGCCTCGGGGGTCTAGTACCCCCGAGCGCCCCTCCGGCTCTCACGGGTCTAGTGCTACGTGGGCCACTAGGAGGTGCACTTGCAGTGCGCCACCCCGGCCACATATTTATACTACCTAGCAAATATTAATTCTAAATTAATAAAAATAAACTAATTAGTCCTTGCCGTACCTGTGCATACGCGTCACACGTGGTACAGTAGACACCCGTGCTCAGAGACAGGTGACGTCACCATTTGGTCGAGTAGAGCTTCCACCGATCGGGCGTACTATACTACACTCGGGATTATTACCGAGCTCGATAATGCGACTCGCCCAAAAGCAGCAGTTCGTGCAGGACTTTCTACAGTTTTGTGGCTCTTGATGCCTTCAACGTCACCTGAAGAAATCTCCCCATCATTGTCGTCTGCGACAGATAAACAGGACGTTACAGTCTTCCTTGAACTGTATTCAAGGGATATACTCTTATTTATAGATGCCCTAGCAGAAATTTTTGGAAAAAGAGGAGTGCAATTTGAGGTTGGATGGCACCAACGGATGATACATTGATGCCAAACGGATGGCATTGAGTGCGATCAATGTGAAATTGCAGCCTAATTTTGCGGTTTCACATTGGAGGACGCCCACTAAGCACATGGAGCGCACTTGGAGTGCACGCGATACATGTTGCACTCCATCTGCGCCCACATTGTCCGCACTTCGCCCCCCACGATCTCAGTTTGCACTCCACGCGCACTCACAATAATGAAATAAAGTATTAAAAAATTAAAATGCCCTGCCAAGGGTGTCACATTGGAACGCAGATGGCGTACAGGCGGAGTGCAGTTGGAGGCCAAACCCCCCGAAAGATGCACTCCATTTCCACTCACCAAAATGAAAAAAATTTCTTGTAGGGATGCTCATAAGCGATTAGTCTGCAACAACTTGTAGCAGTTGAGAAATTCAAGCTGATGCCCGAAGTTCTCTTTGTGAATACCAAGAAACTCATAAACGTTCATTCCTTCCACACGCTTGTTGAAAAAAGCTGTAGCTAAGTGCAGAATGTCGCGTTCGTTTGGATTTCCAGTTAATGAGGGGGACTTAACTTGCTGCACATGTTTCTCAAAGCTAATGCATTTCCTCATAATCCGTTTGTATCGTTGAAAAAGTGAACTTCCCGATTGCTTCTTGATCTTCTTCATGTCAGATTCTTTCTGCTGTTCTATTGCTTTTCAATCTTTGTTTAGAAACTTGCAATTGTTTGACCATTTCCAGACACCGCATCTTCAGATTCATTGACGTATGCTTGGCACTCCAGAAGGTTTTCGGTTTCATTCCAGGCTTTTACGGCGCCCATGTTTTGAATTACAGATCGAAGGTGAAGCTCAAAGAGTAAGAGTTTGGAAGTGGCTTAACGAGGGGATGTGGTTTGTTGTTGTGGCGAAACTGAAGAAGGTTTATCTGACCGCAGCTCTTATTGTCAAAAGCTGCTATTCTTTGCGATCAAGAGCTGTTTCGGCTTTTTGGGGCCAAGGTTCTTTCAGTATTGACTTGTTGCCCTGGCAACAAGGCTAGTTTTTGGATTGGAACACAATCCAATGCGGGGGTGGTTTGAATCTTTTTGGCAGGGGTTAGATTCGAAAAAATCCAGTTTTATTTTGGATTTGGTCCTGCTGGCAGGGTGCGATAGACAATTCACTCCAAATTTTGAATTGCATTCGATTTTTTGGTACTGCTGGAGATGCTCTAACTGAGCATGATACTTTTTCACATTTAATACAACGCATCACAAGAGTATGGTGGTCTAAATCTCGAGTTGAGTATACAGTGAGATCATCCAAGAATTGCTTACTCCAGCATTTCAACAGAATTCACCCAACCCAATCGCACCATTTGGAGCGTCAGCAGAAAGGGCGTATCCTGAAAGTGCCGAAGTGCAGCAGGTCAGCCGAACCCGCTGCACTCTGGCACTCGCTCTTTTCATGTAAGTTATTCGCATCTTGATTCTTTTATTTCATGCTCCCAGCACGCACCTTATCCAAAACCATCACGACTGGCGTCTCAGCTCTTTCCAAGCCGTTCAACTGCGTCTCTGGTCTGGAAACGTCCGTCACCCATGGATCCCAATCTTCACATCTGCCTTCTTTCTGCCCTATTCCTGACGGCCATACTAGTGAGTCAAATGCAATTGTGCGTGGCTCTCTTGATGCCACGGAAAACGCAACGCCGAATGGCAAGATCCCACAAGTTCAAACGCCGCGCCTTGCCCCATCCTCTTTCACAGTCGACACCAAGGCATGCCATAAAATAGTGTGCGCACATTGTTTTATAGTGTGGTTCCAATGATGACTTCATTACCGCCCTAGCGGTTAACTGGCACATATTTTTCAAAGTCTTACTTTTGCCCTTCACGAGATTGCGTAGCACAGCTGCGTGCCAGTCACCGTACAAGGCAAAGAATACTAATCGTGGACGTAAACCGTTTGTGCGAACTATTGATCTGTTAGGCATGGTCCCAGGCAAAATTCGTTAAGGGAAAACTAAAAGGGTTTGCAGTAGACTTGCAGAAAAGGTGACTAGTGTAGTAAGGTAATATGACCAACGTCATTGAAAAATAAGTACGTCTTTCTTTCACTGACATTTCCATGAGTGTGAGTTTTTGAAAAAAATAAATTACTCGAAAGTTCCCTTACATTTTATTGAAAGGAATCAATTTCATCTACCGCCGCGTGATGATTCAATGACAACGGGTTTTGGTAGGGGATGTTGTGGTACATCAGGACCAGCGATTTTAGTTTCATGCTTTGTCCAATCTTCGGCGTTGCTCCATCTTCGCTAAGCGACTGGCTCGCATACGGTATTCAGCTTATGCCGATGCTCCTTACTTCTGACGCAATTCCTGCGGCGAGCATTCATTAGCCTACGGTAGAAGAGATGAGGAAAAGTGCTCAGCGACTTCGACAGGCAAAACCAGAGACGGCTGCGCTTCTCAAAGGAGTGTTTGCCGTCAACGGTGGTGGCCGATTCCAGTGTGCGAACTACGAGGACCCGGATCTTCAAAACGCATATTATGATGGGTATACGAAGCTAGTGCAAGTAACGAACCTGTTCGTATTCAACTTTTATGGAGAAATCATTCACTGCGCCATCAATTACCCCGGGACCTGGCATGACAGTCGACTGGCTGGGGTCTCTGGCTTGTATTTGCCTCGTTTGGATGATTCTCGAACCCCCCCTGGGTTTGGCATATTAGGAGATACCGCCTTTTGTAATAACATGCAAGCCACTAATGGGAAGATACTCAGATGTCGCAAAGCAAACGAGAAACCACCGTACAGACACAAATTTGTCACTGACGTTGTAGATATGTTGCTACATGTGGTGCAAGCCCGGAAACGAGAAAGACGCACAGGACGTTCGAGATCCTGCTCCCTGTTGGGAAGGAAGCTCGGCCGGAGAGTCTTTTCTGCCAGCGAGGACCTGGGTGTAAAGCTAGTAGTGGGCTGAGGTAGAACCTACAGAGGTGAAATAGAGAAGCCAGAAAGGTAAGAAAAACCCAGAAAGAATGGGAAATTGGTAGAGAAACTCGAGAGAGTGGACTGTAGACTCCGAGAGGAGGCGTAGCCCGAAAAGGAAAAAGGAAAGAAAACATCCAGAAAAGAGGAGTCAAGGGACGTGCGCAAGCAGGAAACAGGCCCGAAAGACGGGGAAAACCAAAAGAAAAGGGAAACAATAACAAGAAACACATCCAATACTTGGTCGGATATCTGTTCTGCAATCAGGAATAAGAAACAAACAAGAATCAGCACATCAGCGTGTAATACAGATGTCCTGTGGCGTCCCTGAGGGGAGTAGGTGTGCTTATATCTCTTGAGGTCACTCTCCACATGGAGTCGTAGACCGGCAAGGGCAGCAACGTCTAGAGCGAGCACAAAAGTGCTCTCGAACGAGAAAGTAATCTCGAAGACGAACCTCAGTTGACTTTACTGAGTGCGCGCGACGGCGAGATCGCGCCCACCTAAGTAGGTTCAACTGTATAATAAACTAACAATATAAACTAAAGTAGTGCACACCTCATGAGGTCCATATATGTGGATTACCCACTGTCAGGGTACCTCATGGTACAATGCACCCATGCACACTACACACATCCCACGTGTTCCACACCAGGCAATGGTGTCAGAACCCAGTCCACCTAAGAAAAGTCAGGTAAAACCTGCGTTCATTCCTTCCATGAAGGGATCATATCCATGACTCACGCACACCTTCATCACCCAGGTTCGAATCTTTAAAAGAGTTGACAAAACCAAGAGACCCCAAAGGGTTTGCTCCACACTACAGTGTGTCTACCCGTCTCAAAGGCAAACTGCTGAATGGGGCATTAATGCGTTAAAGGCCCCCTTTCGGCAGCTCCAGTCCGTACTGCCGCCGGACACGGCGATGCGCTTCGATATTATCAGCGTCGCGTGCCATCTCATGAACATTCGGACCCGTATTATGGGACACAATCAAATCAGGAGTGTCTATGGTTCGATACCCAAATGACCGCCTTTCTCGGTTTTGTGAGAGAGGTTGGTTTGAAGAAACGGGTTGAAGGGCAGAAAGAACTTCGCGACGAAGATTGGCAGTGGTTTGTTCAGGACCTTTCTCATTATCCTTGCTGAACTCTAAAAGCTCCTCCCTAACAATTCTTGGTATGTCACTTGCGGTAATCTGTGCTCTTGATGAAGTTTGAAGCTTGAACATGGTCAGCCAATTGTCCATTTGGGACACGCCGTGGCTTGTCAGCTCCATATGACGTACGACATCCTGTTGAAATCGCTTGGCGACAGGCAGGCCGGTCGGAGACATGTTGCGTTTGTTTTGCCGCTCGCCGACAACACCCGTGACATCCCTTACGTTTTGTAGCTATTCCTGTGAAGGATTGATATGATCATCGTGCTTCCCTGGCACTCCTGCTGTAGAGCAACGCATAATCGCGTGATAATCGTGAAGATGATACTCATATAAGCAGGGGAGAGTACAGGAGGATGCACTCCCAATGTATGAGTGGGACCCAATTTTGGAGGTTACTTTTGGACGGCTTTCCCAGATTCTACCTGTAATTAGTGGCATCATTGCTGGCTATAACCGCTAGGTGAAAGCAGGTATGACACGACCGTGTGTGCATAATATGGGAGGATTGGTGGTGCACCTGAAGCGCCTGACACTGGATTAGCCACGTGTACGGACCTCTGCGGGTGTCCACCACGTGTACATAGTTAGTTTAGATCTACTTAGGTGAGCTGGACCTCACTGTCGCGAGCACCTTTGTAAAGTCAACCCGAGCACTCCCCAAGTGAACTCTTTGTCGAGTAGCGCTCTTTTCAGTGGACTCCGCACGGGTGAGGCTCTGGAGCCAACCGCCTACGTGGGTTACCACTCTCACGAGTATAACTGCGTCTGCTTACGGTGGTGCTACCCTCTCGGTACCCCTGAGGAACATCTGTCGTTGAGATCAGGAATTGCGAGTCATACCGAAGAGATGTCAGACTAGATTACGAAGTGATCCGACTCTGTATAGAGTTTAGCCGTGGTTACGGAACCCGGTGCATCCCTGTTGGAGGATCTCGCCCGGCTCCGGGCACAGTGCCGAGGAGGCCCTACCCGTCGCGTGTGTAGAGCAACGCAATTTGCGTGGTTATCAGGATGATGCGCCTCATATACACAGGGGAGTGATACGAGGATGCACTCGAAGAGTTATGAGTTGGACCCAATTTTGGCGGTTACTTTTGGAATGGCTTTCCCACAGTTACCTGTAATCAGGGTTGCCATTGCTGGCCAATACCGCTAGGTGGACGCGTGTACTACACCACCGTGTGTGTGCATATTACGGGACAATAGGTAGTGCACCTGAGGTGCCTGAAACTGGGCTAGCCACGTGTACGGACCCCTGCGGGTGTGCACCACGTGTACATAGTTAGTTTAGACCTACTTAGGTGAGCTCGACCTCGTCGTCGCGAGCACCTTTGTAAAGTCAACCCGAGCACTTCTAAGTGAACTCTTTGTCGAGTATCGCTCTCCTGAGTGGACTCTACACGAGTGAGGCTCTGGCGCCAACCGCCTACGTGGGTTATCACTCTCGCGAGTATAGCCACGTCTGGTTACGGTGGTCCTACCCTCTCGGTACCTTTGAGGAACATCTGTCGTTGATGTCGGGACCTGAGGGTCGTACCGAGGAGGTATAGGACTAGATTACGAAGTGATCCGACTCTGTCTAGAGTTTTGCCGTGTTTACGGAAACCCGTGCATTACCGTTGGAGGATCTCGCCCCGCTGCGGGCACAGTGCCGAGGAGGCCCTACCCGTCGCGTGTGGGTGTTGTTTGGTGGTTGTTTTCTGTTGCTTTCCCTCTCGGGACTACACCTGTCGTTGGTCGTGTTTCATCGTTGCCAATACCACCCCATTTCTGGAGTTTCTCATCGTTTCCTCACGACGTGGCCTAGCACCTCTGTAGGTATAGCCAGTTGCCACTTTGGCCTTACAACCGAGTTACGGTGGTACAGAGGGCTCTGTCACTGGTCTGCCATCTCTCAAGAGAGCGGACCTTCGGACAGTCTGGTGGGTTTCACTCTTCCGAGTTTGCCCCACAAAGTGGTCTCCCGACTTAGAATCGAACTAGGTCACTGTCGTGGAATTGACTTGATTGTTGACGGATCACCGTTTTCTGACAACGATCAGGGGACTCTTTAGAGTTTTGGAGGTTGACAACTTTTGAACGTGGACCGCTGACGTGGTGGTTTACCGAGAAGGTTTATTGAGTTTTCTTGTTCTTTGGAGACTCGTGTACGAGTTTAACTGGATCGTCTGGATCAGATTGCTTAGTGGTTTTCAGTATGCCGCAACCGCCTCGAGGTCCTCGAGCTGGTTCAGCGCGGTCTTCGGCTGCGGTTCCACCCGTTGCACTGACATCCCGGTCTATCCCAGATGAGGCGCAACCTCTTGAAGTCGTACCCCGCCCCCGGAGAACGCGTTCAGTTACGGAAGCACCCAAGGAAAATGTGGGTTCTGCTCAACCCGTCGTTGAGACACCATCCATGGTTAACCCTAACGCTGCCACCGTAGCCGAGTTGGCTAGGTTGGAATCCCGCCCGGATATTAATCACGCTGCTCACGTGGAACTCCTACAGGATGTTACCTCGTTGAGGGCGCAGGTTGATAATGCCCAGGTGCGTCTGTGTTCTGCAAAGTGGAATATAGTCTGTTCGCTTTGGAAACTAAGCTAGTTTTGGGGCTATTTGGGGGGCGCGAGGGGTTAGCAGAGGCTGGCACTCAAAATATTAAGAAATTTTGGAATATTAAATTCCATCTCGGGCAGTTTAGTTCTTGGGTCCCCTAGTTTTTGTAGAGGTTCTACTTCGCCGCACCACCCCATTCACTCTTTTTCGCGACCCTCTCTCAAAACTGCACTCGTGCTAGTTTGCCTTTCCATTTTCTCCCATGTTGCAATGCCAATCGCAACTCATCCCACCTCAATCATCCCATCACTTCTTCCCAGTCCACACCACCCCCGCTATTTACCCATTTCTCGCCCATCACGCTTTCGCATCCTCTCTCTCCGTCTCCGCAAACGTCATTTTGTAGAAGTCAGGTGGACAACCCTCCCCCTTTTCGTATACCCGCCTCGCCCCAAAACGGCTTCAAATCCCTCCCATCCTTCTCTCCTCCTGTCCCCTCAGAATCCCCTTCGCAGTCCGCGCTACCTCCGCCGCACTCCTAAACCCAGTCACCACCGGAGCTCCGACTCCCTCCCGCGGCACCTCCTTCAGCACCTTCTTCATCTCCTTACGCCTTTTCTTCAGACGGCTCTTCCCATCCCCAACCCCATCACCCTTTGTCTTCGGTGTCACAGGGGACCCCTTCTGCACCCCCACCCTTCCCACACTTCCCTTCTCCGTCTTTCCCTCCACACCTGCTTTCACCGTCTCCTCTTCCACCAATCTTTGCCTCTTGACCAGCTCCTTCACCTCCTTCTCCAGCACGTCCAACCTCTCGTTCAGAACCCTATTCTCCTCCCGCAACTCTCCAACCTCCCTTCCCGCACACTCTACTATCCCATACACATGATTTCTCATCTCCACTCCCAATACCGACAACGAATTCCGCAAGCTCGAAATCGCCTCAACCGAAACACCACTACCACCCCCACTCAGCACCACACCGCACATTTCCGTTACAATCTCCACAATTCCATCGTACAGTTTCTCCTTCATCACCAACCCCAACATCCCCACCCTCGCCTTCATCTGCCACACAAACCGCATCTCCCTGTCACCCTCGCCACCCCCACTCTCTATCTGGTCTGGTCTCCAACCTCTAACTGACTCAGATGCGCCGCAGCCCTTCTCTCCATTGCGACCCCCTCCACCTCATCACCATCCCCTCTCCTCGCCTCACACTTCTTTCCTTCATCCGCCACTTCCTTCTTCTGCGACATCCGACCAGCCGCCGTAATCACGTCCTCTTCCCGCTTTGGTGACGGCGTCGGCGTTACCTCCTTCCCCTCCAACAGCACCAACAACTCCTCATCCTTCACGTATCCGTTCGAGATCTTCAGAAGAAGAAGTAGTAGTTGGATCGAAGTTTCCGCTGCGATACAGTACAATCGAGCTAAACTGTGCTGTCCACCCCCACTGTCCAACCACACGGGCTATATCCAGCACCATGATTGTCCCTGTTTTCCTCATCCCATTTCCCGCCAAAACATCTACTGTACATCTTCGCACCTTCCACTATTTAAGCGCCACCTCTCTGTCTCCTCTTTCGCGCTCACATAATCCCCACCCACCTCGCCTCGACCGGCGATATTTTTCTCTTCCACCATAACCTCACTCGATGGTTATAGCAAAACAGGAAGATATCGCCAGTGGAGGCAAGCTAGGGACTAGTGATTGTACTTAGAGTTGCTCACCCTCTCTCTCGACTGGGGGCATGTTCTTCTTCCGTCACATCCTGCGTGGGTTGTGACAAAAAAAGAATATGTCACCACTCGACACCGGATGGGTAACAATGATAGCACGTAGAGCAGTTCATCCTCCCTCTCAGCATCCACTGGGGATATATTGATGTTCTCTCACATCCTTTCCGGGTTGTGATACAAGAGAAATACATCTCCAATGGAGACGGAGAATATAGTAGTGATAACACGTAAAGGTAACAATGTAATAAACAATAAATTTCTGCTACTATCTCTAACCAACCTTTCGAAAACCAGCTATGACATGAGCTGGGTTACTCGAGCCAAAGATGGCAGATCCTGCAACTGAAATGTTTGCACCGGCCTTCACTACTCCTTTCACAGTACTCAGTCCAATACCCCCCTCCACCTGTATCCCTATTCTTGGGTACAACTCCCTTGCATGTCGCACCTTATCAAGAATACCCTCCATAAACGCCTGTACTCCAAACCCTGGCTCCACCGTCATCAACAATAACATGTCTACAACTCCTTCCTTCATAAGTGCTTCTACGACCTTAATAGACGTACTCGGGCGCAACCCAACTCCATCCTTTTAATTATGGCAATCCGAGTGAAGCTATAAAACCCGTTCACGTCATTTATGAAGCCAAAATGGCTCCTTTCATCCTGTATTCAAGCTTCCCGTAACTCGTACTTTACAACTACTTTACAACTCAGGTTCGAAATCGGTTTCATTCATTGTACACTTTCTACTCTTCCACCTACTTTTCATAAAACATCATCACACTTTGTGGCTTGTCGTCTCATACAAGCCCTATCATTCCTTCAGTACAATCACATATCATACATTTCGCTCACTTTCACAAAGTGAACCATGTTCCTGCTCTGCGCTTCCCAACCGTTTGTACTTAAGTATCACTCTTTACCTCAGCAGTTCTCCGCCCCATCTTCCATTTCTATCGTCACACAAAAACATTCGAACACTTGCAATGAACTCCCAGTCCGACATGCCTCCGACTCCGCCTTTGAGTCCCAGATACTCTGACGTCCCTCAGGCCTCATCTCCCGCCCGAAGGACTCGAGCCGTTATTGTTGGAAGGGGGCGTATAGGTACCATGCTGGCGAACGAAGAAGATACGGTCATTTCCGCACTCGAATTCTGCAGCATGGCTGCTACCTCTCATCTTTCTGATGTACCGATACTAGTTTGTGGAAGAACGAACACCCTGGAGACCGTAATTCAGGCTTGACCTTATTCGCTCAGAGAGAATCTCGTTTTCTTCCAGAATGGAGACATCATACCATTGCTTTCGAAGCTCGGTGTGGACAAATGTTCAAAAGTTGTCTTATACGTTGGTGTCCCCTCAAGAAACGCAGCTCCGCAGGATGGTGTCACTCCTCAAAGTCCGGATGGTCTCACTGTCGTAACAGGAAAGTGGGCCTCCAACGTTGCAGACAGGTTTAGGTCTATGGGTCTCACTTGCGGGGTTGTCGACGAAGATACATTTCTCGTAAGCTATTTTGAGAAGCTCGTGTGGCTATCAGCGTTCAACATAGTCGGGGCCTCAAGAGGTTTCATTCCTATGGACGTAGTCGCTACGGAGTGCAGTACGGTTGTGCTCACAATAATGAAAGAGCTGTTGAAGATAGTTTCGCTTAAGACAGGTACTACTTTCAACCTGGAAGAGACCGTTGGGCGACTTCTTGCATATGGGAAAACTCTCGTTGGCTTCCCTACTTCTTTCTCCGACTTTCAGTTTAGGAACGCGTACTTCTACGACTTTTCCCGCCAAGAAAGAAACATTGTAGGCGGTGACTCCGCTCCTTTTCATACAAACTACGTCAACGTTGTTAAGGAAAAGTTATCCCCCTCCCCATTCCCCCAGCTTTGAGGTTAGAAAACATGACTTTCGGTGTTGTAAACCTTTTAGAGATAGTTAAACATAAAAGTTACTTTATCGAAATGACCTGTTCCCTAACTTCACGTACAATGGACTGTCGAAGTGAAAACCGGAAGTTATCCACAATTTCGCAACTTTTATCGCCGGGATAGATAACAAACGCATCCATCTTCTGCAACAGGTCTCCAATAGCAGAATCCACTTCTTCTCTCCACTGCCACAGTTTGTTGTACACGAAATTGGAATTGAGGTTCACCTTTGGTACCTTCTGACGAATTCGTCTGTACGTCTTGCTCCGAGTAGGTGTCCCTTGTGTTCCAGACCGCTCGCCAGAAACACTTGAACGTGCCATTCTTGCGGACAGAAGCACAACGTCATCGTCCTGCTGCTCCGCAGTTTCTGGTGCAGTTTGGGGTACAGATGGACCAGCTCCTTGTGCGGATTGCGCATCCGCGTCTGGAAGGGGACCTTTTATGATCTCATCTTCCTCCTCTTGCACAGCCGTCCCCTGCTGAACCGTCTGTTTCGACGCAGAAGATCCCCTTGTGTCGACGGTTTGATTCATCGCAGGAGAAGCCCTTTTCGACGCAGTGGGCTTCGTAACGGAGGTAGACTTTGTTTGACCTGTCCGCTTCGTAGCTGGGGATGCTCTCGTCTTCATAGACCGCTTCGTAACAGACGACGGACCTGCCCGTGGAGGTGCTACTGATGCGCTACCTCTCGGTGTTGATGAACTTCGAATTGGCTCCGTGCGGCTTGTCGGCGTCATCACCTCACTCATAGCGCTCACCGTTCCTCGCTTGGACGCCGGAATGCTGGCTGCCACCGGTTCCATCATTTTCCCATCCCAAGGAGCCGCCGTCCGGAGATCCTGGATATATTGTGGAAGATCCAGGCCCTCCGCCCGGTAAGGGTGGAACGTCTGACCGCTTCGAATGATGAGAATATTATGAACCATCACAAGACCTGGGTCCAATTGCTTCCCGAGCAACTCGCGGCGTAGAACACTTCCAATTCCATGCAAAAACGCTTACCCCACTATCACCTTTCCTTCATCCTCAATATCCATCTGCAGAGAAACCCGCATTCCACCTTGCAATAATCGAGTGCTCCGCCGAGTGCGAGGAGTCACGCTTTGCGTACGCTTTCGAACACGAGTTGGCTTCATGTTGAACAGCTATTGCAGTGAAAGGTGTATATCAACAATAGGTTCGCTCTGGACGATACAAGAACGGATGCGAGCCTTTTAAATGGCGACTTACGCTGGGCACCCCCGCTTTCGGCAGCTCCTCCCAGCGCACTGCCAGTCTCGTCCGTGTCCTGTCCGTGGCCGCTCGCACGCTGATTGTACGCTTTAGAGTCGTGGAGTTCGCGCAATGATGACTCACGCGAGCAATGGTCGCGCTCTCTAATCATGCTCTTCAAATGCTTTGCATAGTAGTCAAGAGAACACTCATTTACTTCCATGTACAGCCTACTCCCGCGAATACACGTGGACAGCGGCGCCAACGTACCGGCGGCCGGGTGTAGCGAAATCACTGCGAGGCGGCCTGTTTTGGGAGGTCCCGGGAAGGCGCCGAAATGTGGCCAAAACGTGCCCGCGAGCGGGGAGGGGTCGGTCGTGTTAGGGTACCTACCCTAACACGACCGGACCCCCCCGCCCGCGGGCATAAAATCGCACATTTTTCAAAAAATCGTCCAAAACGTGCCCGCGGGCGGGGGGGTCCGGTCGTGTTAGGGTAGCTACCCTAACACGACCGACCCCCCGCGCCCGCGGGCATAAAATCGCACATTTTTCAAAAAATCGTCCAAAACGTGCCCGCGGGCATAAAATCGCACATTTTTCAAAAAGTCGTCCAAAACGTGCCAGCGGGCGGGGGGGTCCGGTCGTGTTAGGGTAGCTACCCTAACACGACCGACCCCCCCCCGCCCGCGGGCATAAAATCGCACATTTTTCAAAAAATCGTCCAAAACGTGCCCGCGGGCGGGGGGGTCCGGTCGTGTTAGGGTAGCTACCCTAACACGACCGACCCCCCTCCGCCCGCGGGCATAATATCGCACATTTTTCAAAACATCGCCCAAAACGTGCCCGCGGGCGGGGGGGTCCGGTCGTGGTAGGGTAGCTACCCTAACACGACCGACCCCCTCCGCCCGCGGGCACGTTCTGGCCACATTTTGGCACCCTCCGGAGACCTTCGAAAGCACTCCTCCCGGCTCTTCTGGCAGTGATTTCGCTGCACACGCCGTGCACACATATCAAACTAGAGAAAACTAGCGCTTCACACCCACTTGATCCGCGACTTTTAGCAGAATACGCGACCTTTGCAGTAGCTCCGAATCGCGACGTGGCCGACATCAGAGCGACTACCTGGGCAACCCAAGTCTCTGAATCTTCTCCGCTTACAAATACAGTGGAAAACTTTGGCTTTCTACTGGGACCAAATGCTGGAGAAGCGAAGACACGTTGGATGATGGGGTATTTGGGTCGTCCAAGCTTAAGTGCCTTAGAAGACGAATCGAAGTGTTCAAGAGTCGGAACGAAACCGCCTTTCACGAGGGCCGAATTCACCAGAGTTATCCTTGTCTTTTCTGGGAAGTATGTAATAGAGTGCTCATCCAGTGTTTCTTTCACGAGACTGAGGAAAGGAGGAAGGGCCTGTTCACCAATTTGATCAAGAATCGACCTTGTGTCCGTACTTGAGAACATCTCTCTAACAGCAGTCCATGTTTTTGAACTGGACATACTTGAAACACAATGTTGAAGAGCTCGTCAAGTGAAAGAACGCCCTCTCATTGCAAACCGAGGAAGCTGTGTGGAAGTTCCTGGTAAACCTGGATTACGCTGGTAAAGAGTATCGCCATTCCATTGCTTTCTAACATGTCCGTGCTCAATGGAGCGAATAGTCTCCTCCACAGCCGTTGCTGTTCTTCTGGACGTCTTTTTGTAGTGTCTCTTAAATAGCAGGTGTGCATGTTCGTATATGCCTGCGTCGTAGTACTTGATACTTCCCAGACGGCGAATATCGTCCACGAGATGATCGAGAAGATGAAACTTCAGAGTTCCCAGTCTGGAAGGATGAAAATCCGCCAGAGTCTTTGTTGCGGAACGCTTGAGGGCTTCAATCTCCAAACTAAGACACAGGAGAGAGCTTTCAGTCCAATACGGGTCACGATTGTACCTGAATAAGGTCGAGAGCATGTCCGAGTACTGAGAGAAAACGGTTGTGATTGGGGCAACGTCCTGTTCTCCACAGCATATGTCAAAGAATGCTCCTATGAAGGGAAAGACCATGTCAAGTGCTTTGTAGTTTTTGGCCTCCAGCATTCCACGGAGACCGTCTTTCGTGAAGATACTATTCAAAGATTTGCCTTTCTCCTGCGTGGAGAAATCGATATGTAAACCTTTGGCAGGAGAATCGCGTTCTATGGCAGCTAGAATTGCGTTTGCATGGTTGAGGAGTTGGGTGCGTATCGTTCGAAATGAACGCGATGCAGATGTTCCTATTGTGGTGCACAGGGTGTCTGACTGCAGTCTCTCGATTGTGGCCGTTTTTATCAGCTTTGAGATGCCGAGATGCAAGTTGTGTAATGGTTCGAATGAGAACAGACTGTATGGAGACAATCCCGGGATCATTCCAAGGCTTACGGAAGTTTCGAGGAACGAAGGAATGAGAGATATGGAATTTGAATGCATCAGAGTATCCTTTTGAGATCTCCTCTCCCTCGCACGACGAGGACGTCTTTCCGCCTCGTCTTTTTGTGCATGTTGCAAGATAGCTGTGTATGTCTTTCGGATGCTTTTCGTGTGCTTTTGAGAACGTCCGATGAATGAGGTGGGAATAGGACTGCATAAAGATGAGCGAGGGCCTTTGCATCTATGACACGGGCTTTCCGTTTTGGTCCCATGAAGAATGGACAGAATGTCCTTAGCCTCATGAATATCCGCACAATAACTTGCAAGCAGAGAATGGCACACTCGACTTAGTTTGTCTTCGCCGATGAACTGAAAACCTTTCTGCGTGAGATTTAGAATGGGCTCCAGGACTTGACGAAGAGATTCTTGAAGGATTTGCATCCTGGACTAGCGTAGAGACTTGCTAGAAACGAATGGCATTGCGTCTGCTTCAGATGCGGAAACCTCGATCAGTGTGGTAGGGAAGTATGCCACTACTGTGAGGTCATCACGGATACACTTACGGCGAAGCTCAGCGGAGAAGTTGAGAAATATGAGATGAAGAGGATAGGCGGTAACCGATGTTTGCTTTAGAGTTGTTGAAGACTTATCGGTGTATACCTGCAGAAGCCCTACGAAAGATTCACTGTAACTTATTTCTTGGGAGTACCACACTATTCTACTATCCAAAGAGCTCATGACCATTTCCTCAAGTTCTGAGGTGGCGTCTCTTGCGAGAGAGCCGGACATGGGGTGAGATATTTTCGTGGAGTGGGTCTGAGGTATAGGGTGGAAGAATGTGTTTTCGTTGTTAGCCCACTGGAGCTGTTTCACGAGTGTCTGAACGGGGTCTCTCGTGTAGAGGGTGGCGCTGAACTTACATCCTTCTGGCGAGACAGTTCTGCGATTGAAACCGTCCTTTGAGGCGTATCGTTCGAAAATGGCGTTCTTCAGTTCTGTACAGCGCTTGGAACTTGTTATGGTCTCGTTGAATCGCTTTTGCGAGAATCGCGGGTCCCGAAGTAGCCCAATTAGCTCGTACGCCTCACGATGAGCAAGGTTGGAAGCTACTGAAGCCAGACAAACCGTGAGATAATCCATATGCAAATCACCGAGGGCCTCCTCAGAAGGTACTGGGCGGGAAGTGCTTCCGTGTTCTCGCTCTAATGACGCGGGACCCGAGGAAGGAGAAACACAATGCGAATTGTCCGGAATGGGAGGGGCGCACGGAGTGGGGTCGACGATGTCCTCGGACACCGGAGGCTCGGGAAGGCGACAAGGGGCAGTGACCGTTTCGGAAGATGCGTGCGCGGGCGCGGAAAGCTTGAGACGCTTGCTTCTCCGAATGGGCCGGCTATTGTCGTCTTCCAGCGCTGCTTTCAGACGAAACGGGCAATGGTTGACATGCTGTTGAAGAGATAAGACTCCTCGGCGAGTAACGAAGGGGCACCCACGCTTCTTATGTGTACAGTAGTAGACCATGGGAAGAAGAAATGAACGAGAAAAGACGACAAAGACTGCAAGGGAAGGGCGTCCGAAGGGATAAGGAGGTCGAGCGACAGTCAATATCGACGTCTTGCTCAGAACGGAGAATATATTTTGAGTTTAAATCACGTGCTTTCATTCAAAAAGGAACGTAGGTACACGTCGACCTCAAAACAAGGGTGTACTTCTCGTATTATCTACCACTGGTTATAAACCTGTGGTTTCCCAACGTTGTACGCTGTACACTTGTCCAATCTCGCACAGAAAAATAAATCTCTTCCCTCCGCCGCCGCCCCCGCCCGTCCGACGTCCGACCTTTTGTTACCGTCGTGATCCGTGCCATCCTCGCGTTCTACTCCGCTCCGTCGTACTTTTTTCCGCCCTCGCACTCGCTACGAAGTGCGAGGGCGGAAAAAAGTACGACGGATTACGAAGTAGCGTGCTGAGAATGGATTCCATTAAGTGGACATGAAGCGTACCTCATTCTCTTTCTCCGCCCTCGTCGGACGCCTCCATAAAGCGGACAGCATCCGTATCTCACGGATGTATTCCGTGCAGTCTTTCCGTGCAGTCTTTTCGTACGTGCTTCCATTTCCTTCTACGTATCTTTGTTCTAAACTATCCAATCCTCACCACGTCTCTTCGCGCTCTGCGACATGTAAACGGCAGGAAAAAGGCTTTGGGTTACTTTTGCGAGTTACTAGTTCCCTCAACTTTTCTAGCGCAACGTTTCTGTTTTGCTCTATCAATGGTACGTTCTATCCCATTTCAACTGTATCCAACGGAGCATTGACTAACTTATGGATACTTTCTGCTTGCGTATACAGGTAAACGACCAATTTCATTTCGTCTCTCAAGATCGATCTCTGGCTGTTCGGGATAGGCGATTCTGGTACTTGGTTGGGACATAGGCTGCTCTCTCGTTTATCGCATCTTGCGGTATGTTTGCTGCATGGGCATTCTTGGTGTCCTTGCTTGTGAGTTCTCGCTTCGAAACCTTTCGCGCTTTACGATGATGGTGGGCTGGTAATCTAACCGATCCCTTTCCTTCTTCTTTTTCATTTTGCGAGTTACTAGGTCCCTCGACTTTTCTAGCGCAACGTTTCTGTTTTGCTTTATCAATGGTACGTTCCATCGCATTTCAAATGTATCTAACGGATCATTGACTAACTTATGGATACTTTCTGCTTGCGTATACAGGTAAATGACTTTTTATGCGGACGTAGCTCACGGGTTGCAGGTGCAGGTTCCTCAAGTAGGGAACCATGCATCTGGGCATGGTTCCCTACATGAGGAACGGAGAGGATGAGGCACTTCGCGCCTCATCCTCTTGGAGTGCGTATTTGTTCTACCGATACAGCCGATGGTGGACGTGCAGTCTGCGGCATCTGCCGCAGATTGCGCCTACACCCGCTCCATCATGGGGATATGGTACATGTAATACAGCGAAGTAGTGGTTAGCAAAAGCGGTCGATAGAAGAATAGATACGAATAAAACGGTATGATTTCATAATGGGCATCATCTGTACTAGCACTAGTATTCCATGCGTTGCAGGGTATCATTCCGCAGAAGGTATCGTGTAATGTGCACCTTAATGGAAACTGAACCTAGACTTCGCGAAATACATTTCAGGTAGCCCTCGACTAAAGAACTAGCACGAGTGGAAAACCCACCAGTATTTACTGCACAGCGATTCTGGACGACCCAAGCAATTATCTCCAAATTTTGAAATAATTGATCTCGATATTTTTTCAAAAAATTTACTGGACGACCCTTGCCAATTTCTGGACGACCCTCGCCATAAACTAGCATCTGCAAGAGACAGACGTGAGGGATGTCTCAGGAGACTTACGTCTTCTGAGAAGGGACTTGAATTCCATTATGGAAAATCTGGGTACCCCAGACGTCTTCGTCACGGAGTACCGGGCATTTGTCGAGGAAATGCGCACCGATATCGGTCGAATTCGTTCGCGCTTGGAAACGCTGGAGGATAAAATCCGTATGGATGAAGCTGTGGACGCACAGGTTCCTCAAGGAAATCCATCTGCGGATGAAGACCATCGTTCGGTGAAGCAGAAACGTCGACACTCAAAACGAGTTCACTTTGATTTGGATTCATCGCACTCTAACTCGAGCGGCATGACTGAAGACAGTTCGTCAGATTCATCTGATAGTGATGAAAACCGTCATAGGTCACGTTCGACACGGTCAAAAGCGACGCAGTCTACTCAGGCAGTGATGAGATCACGCGTGAAAGGACGGCGCCACTTGGGACTCAAAGAGTTAAAGCCGACGGACCCGCTCTACACAAAGCTGTTGTCGTACCGCTATTATCGGTTGGAAGATGTTACTTCGAATCGCTCCTCGCGAGGAACCGGTAAGGTGAAGGACTACATTCGAAGGTTGAATGTTACCCTTGAAACAAGGAAGTTCTCGGGGACAGATACTATCCTTATCTTGGATTTCCTTGCCAGGTTCGTCCAGGAGGCCGATATACTCGCTATGAGTGAAACACAGGCATATGTGGCACTGCCGTACTTCCTAACAGAGACTGCGGAAGATCAGTACAACTCAGTTCGAGGAACCTCGAGAGCCTCGGAAGGAGGAGTCACGTGTTGGCCCGAAGCCGTGAACTACCTTCTCAGGTCGTACGCGACTTTTAACGCGATTTACAGCGCTACTCTTGCTGTTCGCGACACTAGACAGAAGCGTGGAGAATCTGAAACGGTTTATTCAACGCGGTTGAACAAAGCGTTTCACCGATGTGGTAATGTGTATTCCGCATAGGAGCGGTGTACCATGTTTTTTGATGGTTTGGACCCCACCATTCGGTCGTTGGTCGCTCGCAGACGCGAGGTAAAACGCCGAATGACGTACCTAGAGTTGGTTAATTACGCCCAGGCGGAAGGAGAGACGAATCGAGCCCGCAACCCGGGGCAGCGCCGCTCGAAAGCGCTACTCGCGGAGAGTTCGTCACCATCGATGTCGGTTTTGCGACGTGAAACCGCTGTCGGTGATGCTGATAACGTCCACTTCATTGGAAGTAACCCCGATTCTTACGGATCTACGGACCTGCCGTCAACCTCGATTCCGAGCACGGAAGAAGACCCCGCATTGTATGCCCAAGGTGTCCGGGTGCCTGCAGCCCCGCTGCCTTAAGCTAACAATTCGTCGCGTCTGAACCGTCCACGGTGGAAGGACACAGCACCACAACGTCGAGTGGACAATCGTCCTCGCGACAAACCGGCCTCGGTCATATGTTACCAGTGCTACCTTCCAGGTCACGTATCGACGCAGTGCGTATTTCCGCCGTCACACAGGGCGAAAATTATTGCGTATTACGACGCCCTCACGCCCGAGGAAAAGGAATCTGTTCCACGACAGGAATATGATAAAGCCAGAGCTGAACTGGGATTACCGGTTCCGGTTTATGCTCAGCCCTCCGTTCGGGTACAGGCACCTTCGAACCAGGTTCAAGGCGAAGTACCCACGCATGGGGTTCAGTTAGGCCCCCCGAACGGAGTTCACGCACCGAATTTGGTGAGCCCCGTTCAGAAAAACTGACTTCGGGAGTTTCCCCTACGGGAGGGGCGCCTTCCGAGCCGAAGTTGAAGGCGCCCGAGGCGTCACAGCTTCGCTCCCCAGCTGTTAGAATCCTTTCAAGGATAGCGGCTACAACTGACGTGAGCTCAGAACACCTTTCGGTTCTACGTCGTCCGTGGATACGGTCCCGTAATCTCCGTATTCCGGAAAGAGTTCTTGTGATGGCCAAGAGAAACTACAAAGTTTATGCCGATCTTGGCTTGTCTAACCAGTTCATGGTTCGACAGTTGTCTGTGTTAGATACAGGAGCTGCACCGAACCTGATTCACCTTGAGTTGGTGCCTGCCGCGCTACGGGATGAAATTCGTCATGGTCCAGGTTTGGACATCGCGGATGCCAACAATAACCCGTTGCGTACTCTTGGGTACATACCTCTCATGGTACGATTAGGAGCCTGTATGGTTAAAGTGGATTTCATGGTTTGCAAAAGCATTGCCGCAGCGGTGATACTCGGTTGTGACTTTTGTGATCGTTTTGTTGAAGCGATTCGACCTCGAGCTCGAGTTGTTACCATGGATGATGGTTCCAAAATACCGATTGTAAGGAAACCGCTAAAGAGAGCTACACGCAAACGCGTCCCGCTCCCTGCTGCACAGGAAGTTCCAACCGTCGACCCGGTATCATCTAAGCTCCATGTGGCTCATGCCATCGCAATCCCTGCGCAATCCCAAGTTTGGGTCACCATAACTACTAAGCAGTCTGGTCTACGTGTGGTACAACCATTGCCATCATTGTATGATCAGAAGCAACTCGCTTTGGCGAACGGAGTAATCTCGGTGGAGCCCGACAAACCATTCAGAGTCTTGGTCGCCAACTTTGGCACAACCCGACAGTGGTTAGCTAAAAACCAAATCCTTGGTACCACTCTCCCACACCCTGCTGCTATCGTACCGACGAAGATACCCGTTGCGGATGTTCTCGGTATAACCGATGCTAAGGAGGGGGAGGGATCAGCGGAAACCGCTTTTACCGCTTCGGTTACCCCGGCGAGCGAAGTTACCGAATCGCTGGCACCCACCGAGGGTAAAGCGTTGCCACCAGGAACGGAAGATACAGACCCTGTCAAGGAACTGGAACAGTTGAATTTTGATCATGTACCTGAATCTCATAGAGGTAAGCTAAGAGAAATGTTGAGGGAGTTCACACCCATGTGGGATGGATCCCTCGAGACAATTGGAATCACGGAACACCGTATTGACCTACTTCCAGGTACTAGCCCCATTTCCCAACACCCATACCGGGCTGGTCCCAAAGCTAGGGAAGAAGAGCAATCTCAGGTTGAGAAGATGTTACGCGCTGGCGTCATAGAGGCGGCTCAATCCGCTTGGGCCTCACCCGTGGTGCTAGTTCCAAAAGCGGACGGATCATGGCGATTCTGTATTGATTACCGTCGTCTAAATTCGGTCACCGTCAAAGACGTTTATCCCATACCCAGGATGGACGAATACATTGACTCGCTTGGGAGTGCTACAGTGTTCACCGCCTTGGATGCCAATTGGGGATACTGGCAAGTTCCGATCCGTGAAAAGGATAAGGACAAAACTGCTTTTGTGTGCCACCAAGGTTTGTACCGGTTTAAACGAATGCCGTTCGGATTAACCAACGCACCGGCTACGTTTCAACGTGCTATCGATATCCTCTTGGCTCGATTCAAGTGGAAGACCTGCTTGGTGTATCTTGAAGATATCATCGTGTTCTCCGATAACCTTGATGACCACTTAACACACGTCTGGGACGTTATGAGAGTCCTCAGGGACGCGGACATTACGCTGAAACTCAAGAAGTGCGAGTTCTTCACGGATTCTGTCAAATACCTAGGGCATATCATTCGACCTGGACAGCTCTCAGTTGACGCAGTTCGCGTGAAGTCGCTGAAGGAAGCGAAACACCCTACGACACAAACGGAACTCCGCAGTTTTCTGGGTCTTTGTAATGTATATCGGCGTTTTGTCCCGGACTTCGCAGATATTGCGACCCCCCTTAACCACCTTTTGAGAAAAGGTCAACCAGTTCAACTGGAACCCCTAGGCGACGTAGAAGAGTCTGCCGTTTCGGCATTAATTGACGCAGTAACGTCACCGCCAATCTTGGCTTTGCCTAAGCTAGGACTTCCATTCCAAGTAGACACTGATGCCAGTGCACACCAGGTTGGTTGCGCCCTGTTTCAGGTCACGGAAGACGGCGTGAGACATCCAATTGGATACTGGTCGCGATCCTTGAACGTACACGAACGTAACTACTCAGTTTCGGAGAAAGAGTGCTTAGCCGTTGTATGGGCTCTAACTACACTGAGGCCATATCTTATGGGCAACCATTTTACGGTACATACAGACCACTCATCTCTCCGATGGCTCATGGAAATCTCGGAACCATCAGGACGCTTGATGCGTTGGCGCTTGAGGTTATCGGAGTTCGATTTCACAGTTACGTACAAAAAAGGAACGTTGAATCTGCAGGCAGATGCACTCTCCCGCTCGGGACCAAATGCAGAAGCGGCACCAGTTGACGATCTGGACATACCATGCTTTATGGTGGAAGAACAAGCAGGTTGGGTCGAATCTTTGTCGGATGACATCTGTGACGACATCCTGCTCACTTCTGAGAAGTTGGATCCCTTGACTGGATCTTTTGTACCCATCACTCCCGAGGAGATGATCCGAGAACAGCAAACGGATGAGTTTTGTACGCGAATTCGCGCTCGTCTCAATGGAGGAGATCGTATACCTTTTCAGGTTAACGATCAGGGGTACCTGGTTAGGTTGGTTGAAGCGTATACCCAAATTGTGGTCCCATACTCGCTGCAAAACCGTGTGTTGGTCATGACACACTATGTGAAGGTAGGAGCCCACCCAGGAGGTCGAAAACTATACTTGACCCTGCGTAGGGATTTTTACTGGCCGTCAATGGCATTGGACTGCTACGCAGTACGACGCTCTTGCACCGAGTGCGCTAAGAATAACGTGAAACTTCGTAAGTACTCGAAGAAGTTAACGCTGTTCCCAGCACGGTCTCCTTTGGAGTTTATCGCTATCGATATCTTAGGTGAATTGATCAGAACCGCAAGAGGTAATCGATACCTTCTGGTTATCACCGATCGGTTCTCTAAGTTGGTACGGACAGTCCCGCTGAAACGGACTACGGCCACGGTGGTTGCACAAGCTTTTGTCACCCACTGGGTCTTTGTGTACGGTCCACCGGTTCATCTATTATCAGATAACGGTTCACAGTTCACGTCGAAGTTTTTCCAGGACGTCTGTCGGATCTTGAGTGTCAAGAATCTATTTACGACCACCTACCACCCCCAAACAAATGGTCAGGTAGAACGATTTAACCGTACCATGCTAAATGCATTAAGATCTTATGTGGCAGATTATCCTAAGGATTTGGATTTGTATACGGACGCTATTACGTATGCGTACAACACCCAAATCCACCGGGTAACGAAGCTAGCACCTTTCGAGTTGGTATTGTCAAGAGTACCGCCACCGGTTGCAATCGAGGCTCAAGAAACGCTTTCTACGTACCCGTCTGTTGGGTTATACAGGAACGCTTGGAAGGATTGGTTAACCAAAATGGTACCGGTCGCTCGCACATCGATGGATAAGGCGCAGGCCGCTTATAAGCGCAACTTCGATGCGAAGGTTAAGACCCCATTACCAAAGGTCAAACCAGACGATATGGTATTTCTCCGCAAAGAATACTATAATCCGGAGAAGGAACGCCGCCACAAGCTCTCGCCTATCGCGGAAGGACCCTACAAGGTCATTTCCGTCACGGATGATACCGTAGTATTGGATATCAATAATCTCCACGAACGGATATCGTTAGACCGTGTCGCGCTGGCCCCACCACCCTACGTTCACGTTAACACCCAACTGGGTGAAGCTACAGGGGACGAACAGGTCGTATCTTCGCGCCCTGCGACTCTCCGCCCTGATCGCGGCTTATCGGATCTACCGAAGTCAGAATCACCCACGCGGGTAGCACAACCCGTTGCGGGAGACGAAGAGGAAAACTCAACTAGAGTTGACCACCCACCGGACGTCGTGGCTCCCGTGCCACCTCCTAAGGAGGGGGAGGAAAGTACGGAACCCGTTACACCGGCGTCGCACGGTCACACTGTGTCGCAAGGTACCGCAACCAATCTCGTGGTCTCTACCGATAGCGTTGTGGTGCGCCGAGGCGCTGTACCTCGTGGTGATACTCCGTCGAGTTCGTTGAGCAATGCGCTGGAAACGACACGACCCACCCAGGGGGTACACACCGCTGTGGATAACGTAACCCCGTCGGGAACACCACAACTGAGTGAGGTCACCACCCGTAGAGCGGAGAAGACAGTATCTGTAGACCCGGGCTTTCCGGAGAACGCAAAACCGCAAGCGGTAGATCAGCTCAATGTTACCGACCGGTGTTAACCACGGCGTGGTATGAGGAAACGAGAAGTCGTACTTACCCGCGTATTATTTGGGAAAACAACCTTGGAAAGGTGAAGTACGAAGTACGAGTTTGGAAACCGTCGATGGTACACCCACGCCGCGTGGCAGAGGACTCATGACACACCCAAGTGGAGAGTAACACGTTGTGTGACGTGGTGACGTAAGGAAAGCACCGCCGACGCGGGGAACTGCTGACAGTAAGTCGCGTGCGCGAGTACCACACGTGCACGGTGCACGATGTACGGTCGCCAACCGTAGGCGAACGGACACCTGTTAGGGTAACTCGTGGCTCACACGTGCCATCGCCTGGCCAACCAGAAGGCCGCGATATGCACCGTGATTGGTCAATCCGCCTCCATGGCGCACGAGCGGGACCCTGCCCGTTCTCCGTCGCACGGACGATCCTTCTGGATAGCAAGAGGGAGCTCAGAATCCCGAAGCTACCGTTGGACGGTCGGAAGCCCAACCAAGACGAGCCGAAGCTCGTCAGACTCAAGAAGGAGAGTACTTCAAGAAGAACCTTTCAGGTTGAAGATTGGACGCTCCTGGCGTAAGTTGTAGTTGTCGCGCAGCGAGGAACTCCTAGTGAGTCGTGACTGGTTAAGTCCAAGAGGAACCCCTCCAGAGGTTAGCCGGCCACCACCTCGCCACCCTCGAAGGTACGAAACCACAATGGGTGAAGGAGAGCAGTCAAACACCGAGGTGCACCCGCAGGAATACGTGATCGAACGTATCGTACGTCATGTTGTAGACCCCAATGGGACGGTACTGTACCAAGTGCGATGGTATGGCTACTCCGCCGAGGAGGACACCATGGAGCCGGTCGAGCACCTACCTAGGTCGAAGATCGTTTCATACCACCGTCGCACTCGGTCAGCCTTGCCGTCCAACCTGGACCAAGCCCAAGTGGGATAAGAACCGTTCCCGGTGAGGAGCTTTCAACTATACCGCGATGCGGAAGACTCAGAATGGAGAGTTTACCCCTTCTGTGTGGGGATGAATGAAGGAAGAAGACCAATGAAGCGGTGAAGACTGAACTAGAGGAAGTGAGAAGAAAGAAAGAAGAGCATACCGAAATGCCGGTTGTACCGATTTAAAACGGTTAGAGTAGAAGAAGCACCAAAGAAGTGAAGTACACTTGAACACAGTGTGAGTGAAGAAGTAATCGAAGATCGATCAAGTTCGTGGAGAACAGGCAGAAGGGTGAAGGGAAAGTTACCACTAGATGGTTTTATTGTTTCTATCTTATACTAAGGACCAAGTCCTCCAGCCCTGCTGGTCATCTTACACCCCCGATGAGGGACCGGCACCGCCGTTACCGGAGGGACCCTGCGAAGGGTGCGGAACGGCGTAAGCCAGTATCCCTGCCATAGTGGTGAGATGATCGGGCACGATAATTCCAGCGTTCTGGAGACTGGCGCGCAACATCGCGATGTTCGCCGGAGAATCTCCCGGAGCGACCGGAGCTGTCGGGGCCGGAAGGACCGAAGGAACGGTAGCCGCTACAGGGGCCGGACCCACCACCGGAACACTCGCTTGAGTCAGAACATTCCAACCCACAGGAGCCTGGGGTACCCCGCCGCTGGCGTGCAACACCTGATTCGCCGCCGGTAGGTCGTTCACCAACTCCTGGTCCATCTCGACGAGTGCTCCCGCCGCCTCTCCACCAGTATCCATGTTCGGATCATCCAGATCCACTGGGGCGACCCAGTTGTCACTGAACATGAACCCAACGGGGTGACTGTCTGGAATCGACCGTGGCTGGTTCGCTGCCCACTCGGCATACGCGCTAGTCGTCATCGTACCCTCCCATGGGTCGTAATACACGAAATCTCCTGCGGTGAGATGTCTCCTACCGGGTGAGCGGTCGTAGTGACGACGAGGACCTTTCCCGCGTTGCGAACGGGGCACCGTTTCCCAATCGATTCCATCGATAACATCCAAGATGTAATGGATCTCATCCACGTTCTCTTCGGACCCCAAGGGAGTGTGCAAATCCAGCGAGCGGATAATGCTGCGAAGCATCGGCGGAATATACCAAACACGGTAGTTGTCGTAAGCCTCCCAGAGGAGAAACGCTGCTACGCGTGCCGCCCACTCGCCGGCTACCAGACCCCACCATCCTGAACGCGGATCGTTGATCAATCGGGAGCCGATGTAACTCAAGCACGGAGGCAGTTCTGCAAAACACCCTTTGGGTACCTCCACATCACGCCACCAATCTGGTAGAGGAGGGAACCGTCCAACAAAGGCCTGCGGTCTGTACCTCTCGGTCTCGATATTCGGGTACGGAATCAGATACCCATGACGGGAACAAGCTTTCCGCTCAAACCGAATGCGGTTGACGAACCCACCCTGGGAAGCGTTCTTGCGAAGATAACGGAACTCCGCTCGGAGTATGGGCCGATTCCAACACAACATCAACCTCGATGTGGTCGGGCCATCGCCAGCGTACCGCGCATGGTCGAACGTCGCCAAGTTGTCTCCATATCGGACTTCACCGAAAGTACGGTAGAACGGAGTATCGAACCCATACGACGGTGGAACCAGGTGCTCGAGGTGCACTGGACTGAGTCTCTTGTACACCAACTTCGCGTGTTCCGCGCGCGCGGTGTTCAGGTTCTCACCCTCGAGGGTATCGTACCGGAGGAGCATCGGGTCGATCGCTATACGAACTTTCCATTCTGGGGATTGCACTACCGCTAACGGCAGACCGCCCGGTAGGAAGCCGTTTTCGGCATACGACTCCAGGAGAGTGTCATCGTTAACAGCTACCGGATGAAACCACGGTGCACGGCTGAACGCAAACCCATCACGGAGTGGATCGCGTACTGCGAGAGATTCCCTCGATATCCAACCAGCTTGGTTCGCCATCAGCGGCATTGCTTGCGCTGAATTCCATAACGGAAAGGTTCACCGGGACTATCGGTTAAGACTGAGGCAGTGGAGCCGTCGCAGAACCCGGCTGAGGGTAGTTCGACGCGCTCGCCTGACCCGTCGGGTGATGAGGAAACTGATTCGGGTTCATCGGAATGACAGATGATGTCCTGTGATCGAGTTCGGATACTTGAATACTCTGTTCGCTTGAGTGTGTATCGCGCTTGCGAGGTATAGAAACCGAGGAGTTGGTACCGCTCATGATTGTGACGTATTTACGTACTTGCGTTTCGCACAAAACTTCAGCCTCGAAGTCGTTCTCGGCTCTAAGGAGGGGGAGATGTAGAGCAACGCATTTTGCGTGGTTATCAGGATGATGCGCCTCATATACTCAGGGGAGTGATACGAGGATGCACTCGAAGAGTTATGAGTTGGACCCAATTTTGGCGGTTACTTTTGGAATGGCTTTCCCACAGTTACCTGCAATCAGGGTTGCCATTGCTGGCCAATACCGCTAGGTGGACGCGTGTACTACACCACCGTGTGTGTGCATATTACGGGACAATAGGTAGTGCACCTGAGGTGCCTGACACTGGGCTAGCCACGTGTACGGACCCCTGCGGGTGTGCACCACGTGTACATAGTTAGTTTAGACCTACTTAGGTGAGCTCGACCTCGTCGTCGCGAGCACCTTTGTAAAGTCAACCCGAGCACTTCTAAGTGAACTCTTTGTCGAGTATCGCTCTCCTGAGTGGACTCTACACGAGTGAGGCTCTGGCGCCAACCGCCTACGTGGGTTATCACTCTCGCGAGTATAGCCACGTCTGGTTACGGTGGTCCTACCCTCTCGGTACCTTTGAGGAACATCTGTCGTTGATGTCGGGACCTGAGGGTCGTACCGAGGAGGTATAGGACTAGATTACGAAGTGATCCGACTCTGTCTAGAGTTTTGCCGTGTTTACGGAAACCCGTGCATTACCGTTGGAGGATCTCGCCCCGCTGCGGGCACAGTGCCGAGGAGGCCCTACCCGTCGCGTATGGGTGTTGTTTGGTGGTTGTTTTCTGTTGCTTTCCCTCTCGGGACTACACCTGTCGTTGGTCGTGTTTCATCGTTGCCAATACCACCCCATTTCTGGAGTTTCTCATCGTTTCCTCACGACGTGGCCTAGCACCTCTGTAGGTATAGCCAGTTGCCACTTTGGCCTTACAACCGAGTTACGGTGGTACAGAGGGCTCTGTCACTGGTCTGCCATCTCTCACGAGAGCGGACCTTCGGACAGTCTGGTGGGTTTCACTCTTCCGAGTTTGTTCCACAAACATAACTGAATTTCTACAAAGAACTGTTGAAGTGAAGGAGAAGAAAGAAAATGTTTCTGTTTCGGTAGGTGCGTTCGCAGTCAGGGGACAAAGACGGGCTGACGAAAACCTTCGAAAGAGTATGGTAAGTTGCGTTGTAAAGCGAAAACTTCTAACATTCTACGTGATGATACTGACGTGTTACTGAACTTTTCCGCCTTTTGTGGCGCTACGACTTATGAATGTCCATTGAATCCACGCTCCGCATCTTCTATTGAAGCGAGGAAGCTCTATGCCCGAGATCTTTTCAACGAGGGTACACATCGTGTTAAAAATTCTTTCAAGGAAGCCTGGAAAGCTGCCTGTTTTGCTGCGCGTTTTGAAGCAGTAGCAACAGCTCAGTCCTCAAAAGCAAACCTCACAGGACATGTTTTTTCCACGACCTTCCCAATTTGGAGGACCTCTATCAATCTACGGAATCTGCTCAAATAAATTTGTTTTCGTTAGCATTTGTATCCATTATGGTAGGTTAATCTACAGGGGATTGTACTTCAAAAATTATACTAACACTTCTATATCTCATATGAACGCAAAATGTGAGACTGCAGGTTTCTAAGTCATTGCAGATGCTTCGTCTGTGTTCTGCAAAGTGGAATATAGTCTGTTCGCTTTGGAAACTAAGCTAGTTTTTGGGCTATTTGGGGCGCGCGAGGGGGTGGCAGAGGCTGGCACTCAAAAAATTAAGAAATTTTGGAATATTGAATTCCATCTCGCGCAGTTTAATTCTTGGGTCTCCTAGTTTTTGTAGAGGTTCTACTTCGCCGCACCACCCCATCCACTCTTTTCCGCGACCCTCTCTCAAATCTGCGCTCGTGCTAGTTTGCGTTTCCATTTTCTCCCAAGTGGCGATGCAAGTCGCAACTCATCTCATGTCAACCACCCTGCTATTCATTCTCATCCATCATGGCTCCCCACCTTAGAATTCTAGAAGCAAATTTATTTACTTTGCGCTCTTTGCCGCGAGAAGAGCCCCGCCGACTGCACCTATCACTCGCTGTCGCCTACCGATTTCGTCGTGCGTCCCGCCGCTTCCAGGTACAGCCCGACCATGTACTCACGGCACATCGCCGGTGCCGTCTTCGCGCCCTCCGCCTCCCGCGCGTTGGACGCCACAACCATTGGCAGCGCGCTCATCACACCCCAGAACAGTTTCATCCTCTCGCCAAACTAGCCCTGTTGGAGATGATGCCTTTCGTGTCGGTACTGTTCCCGCAGCAGCGTCAGGCTCGGCTTCATTGCCACCAACTCGCAGTTGCTCCATCGCGCGATGTACGCAGTCATCACTCCCGTGTCGGTTACCCCGTAAACATCCCCACGGCATCCACCACAGAAGCTTGGGAACGCTTCCTCCATCTTCCCGAATGATACAGATCCACTTTCGTCCTTTATTTCAGTCCTAACCTCCTCGAATGCACCTGCTGCCACGATTTCGGAGGACACGATGCCGACGCATAGAGAGAAGCTGGAGAAAGCGCGAAAATACGTTCAGTTAGAGCAGATTCGGAAGAGAAGTAACCTCCAACGGTCCTGAACGATTTAGTGAAGGTACGTATCATAATATCAATACTACGCGTATCTACACTATCATAGTGATGATGCCCCGAAACACCTCGTTTGGTCGGTCCAAGGGCGCCAATGGAATGCGCCTCATCCACGTATAAGCAGGCATCATTCTTATTTTTGACTGCGACAACCTGGCAAAGATTGCACATCTGACCTTCCACTGAGTACATACTCTCGACAATCGTCATGATTCGTTTCCACAGAGGGCTCTTGTCAGGGTATCCCGTAGCAATGCCAACAAGAATATTACTTTCCTACGATTCTGCCAAATTATGTTCAAACACGCGAATCCTGGCGCCGAATGAGCGACCGTCGACCATGACAGACGCATCATTCATCAGGCCGGAGATGGCGAGATCGCCCCTACCCACAATAGCTGGATGATCTGCCAGTTGGTGGTAAGGACGGTGCCAACCACGATGGCATCTTTCTTACCAAAATCTTTGGCGACCGTGCGCTCCAGCTTGCGTACAAGCTCAGAGCGCCCGTAGACACAGACACATTGCACGAAGCGACACCACACTGATCTAAGACATCGGTGACGTACGAGTGAACACTTTCAAGAACCTCAGCATACCCCAGGTAATTGCACCTGCCCAAGTTACGAAACCTCGTAACCCTGGCAGTAGGGTCCGGAGACATGGAAGAATGCTCGGCCGCGGGAGTGACATCGGCCTGAATGGCGTGTACGCTGGATGAACCAACCAACCAACGGGGCATCATGCGCGCTCCTTAGCTCTCTTCAAGACTTCGCCCATATGAACATCAATTTCGGGCTATAAATGGCCGATTAGTGGCCGTAATTATTTCCAAAATAGATTTAATTGGCCGTATAATGGGCGTGTACAGTACAGTGCCATTTGGATGCCTTGCCGTATTGTATTCTATGGATCGTTATTGGTACAAATGTAGCAGCAGAGATAATGATGACGAAATATGGTCTCCATTGTACCCAGATCATACGACGCATTATGATTTGGACCAGTTCCACGTCATTTATTTCTATTTCGCTACTCTTCTCAGCTCACGTCCTGGCGCGCCTGCTACCGCGCTGGTCACAACGCTCTCTACGCCGTCCGCTGCCGCGTGCGGTGGGTGCCTGCACCAAAGGCGCGCCGCTCCTCCGCGACGCGCTGCGCGCCATCGGCTACACCGCGCTGTTCTAACCTAGCGCTGCGCATCCCGTCGCTGCTGCTGGCCGACCCCACAGCCGCCCCGCGCTTCTCCTCCAGCGCGAGCGCGCTGGCGCCCCGCCGCCCGTGCGCACCGCCGCCGAGTAGGCGCTCGTCACGCTGTCGCTTTTCGTGTCGCTGAGCACGCGCGACTCGTCGCCATTTCGCGCCGCCGCGCTGGGCGCGCTCATGCCCGCCATGCTCGACGCGCGCCCGCTGTGAGAGCCGGCGTGCCCACCGCCGTACACTGGGCTGAAGACATCTTCTCCTTAGCTGACACGCACGCGCGCCTTATCGAAGTCCTCGCCGCCTCCAACGCCAGCCCACGCGTCATGCAACTCGCCGCTGCCGGGATGCGCCGGCGCAAACTCGCGCGCCACGCCGCACTAGCGCGCGGGAGCCACCCCCGCCGCTTGCGCCCATTATCGCAGTGTACGGAGCGCATTGCGAGCGCCACTAGCCGCGTAGCTGCTCCGTGGCGGCATATCTGCTGTTTGCGCTGCGCTGCCTAGTGCAGCAGCTCGCGCCGGCACGCCAGTTGCAGCTGCTGCCCGCCGCCAATCTGCACGTGCTGTTGGGCGGCGACGCGGACGCGTTGCACGCGCTGCGAGCCGCGCTAAGCACCGCGCAGCAGCGGCTGCTGCAGCCGCGCTGCGTCGGTGCTGCTGGCTTCGAACGCGCCCCCGCTGGGCGAGCAGGTGGCACGCGCGCTACGGCATGAGCTGCAAGACTTGTTCTCGCTCATTGTCCACCCCAGTCTGCCTGGGAGATGTTTATTTGGTGCGCTTCTCGTCGCCGTCTGCTGCGACGCGCTCTCCAATTCGTATACTTCCCCCCAAGGTCAGCAAGATATTGTTGGAAACCTCGTCCGGTCTCTGACCGCCGGCGAGCGGGCTGCGGGTGATCGTCCCGGCAATCAGGAGTTTTCTGAGTTAGCGGCGTGGAAAGTGGAATCAACGGCTGGCGCGCGCTTGGGTAGCAAACGAGGAGCTCTGTAGTCGGCTCAAAGACATGGGTCAACCTGGAACAGTCGCAAGGCGCTCAAGCACTGGCAGTTCCCTCTTGAATTAATGATATCGCCGCGAACAAGCTCGCCTGCACGTGAAGAGTTTTTGCTGCGCTGATGATGTGTACTGCCATCACCCGATATAGAGCGTTCGCATTGCTATGCGCGTCAAGTTATAATTCGCGGTGGTCAAGCTTCTGGTCACGATTGCCTCAGTGGCCGAGGCGATCAAGCGCGAAGCATTGCTTGCAGTGACGGACCACTGCATCAAGTCAATCCGTTTTCCCGCAATGGCGTTCGCGAGAAAGGCGGGGTGCGCCGCGCTCGCGACGTTCTTGCCTCCCGCACATGGATGGAGGTGAAGGAGCTCTTTTAAAGGATTTCTGTACTACACACTGAGGGCATATGGATTGTAGAAGGAAAGTGTGCGAAAGAGTGGCTCAAGGCACTGGAAGGCACTCT